>WBMZ01010850.1:0-98475 GCA_013400975.1 Atrichornis clamosus
CGAGCCCAACGCGTCCCGCCCGGCCGCGCTGCCCCAGGGCGGAGGGGCGGCTGGCGGGCGGCCGCGCTCGGCCTCGCCCCCCATGTGCACGGGGCAGACGGAGATCAAGGAGACTTTCAAGTACATCAACACGGTGGTGTCCTGCCTGGTCTTCGTCCTGGGCATCATCGGCAACTCCACGCTCCTCAGGATCATCTACAAGAACAAGTGCATGAGGAACGGCCCCAACATTCTCATCGCCAGCCTGGCATTGGGCGACCTGCTCCACATCATCATCGACATCCCCATCAACGTCTACAAGGTGAGGAGGGGCAGGGGATGGATTCGGGAGCGGGCGCGGGGCTGAGGCGGTCATCCCTCGGTGCTCCCTTGCTGGCTCCCGCAGATGGCTGTCCTCGCCGCGGGGAAACGCGTCCCATCCTGGCTAAGAGACTCCCGTGAACTTCACCTCATGCCAAAAACCTGCCGTAGGGTGGTAGTCTGGTCAGATGTGGTCGTAAATGGCACCCTCTATATGCCTCAGTCCCATCCCCCTCAGCGTTCCAGTCTGGGAATGTGGCGGAATGGAGGTGGCCAGGCTCTGAAAATCACCTGGAAACAGGTGCTGTCTCAGGGATAAAGGAAATAAATGCAATAGATAAATGCGCAGCGGGTTTGCCGAGGAATGGAGGGGAGGCACAGAAGACCTTTTCGTGTGGGTACCACTTGGTCCCTTCTGCTCAGCCGCGGCAGGCATGGTCATAACACTTCACATGGGTCTGTATAGTCACTTTTGGCATGGGGGCTTCTTCAGGAGGAACCAAGACCGTTCAGCTGAGCAGTGTTTATACATCTGTTGGTTGGGAGGCACGATGCTTTCCTGAGCTGTGAACCCTTTTCCCGCTTTGCAAGTGTTGCAGCATGGGCAGCCGAGAGGGAGTGAGCCACACCTGCTCCTCTTGCACCTTCATTAGTCTGTCTTTTGACGTGTTAAGACCTGCCATGGAAGGAGTAAAACCCTTGTCTTGTCTCGGCAGCTTGTGCCATCCATTTGTCCTTAGAAATTAGTTGGGCAGTTGAATCCAGCCTCTAGTTGCAGTCAGCACTCTTAGGAGGGGTACTGGAAATAACAGAGCTCCTTCTGCTTTAAAAGTTTTCAGTCTGGATCCCTGAGCACCCATCACTTACTTCGTAAAGTGAACATAAGAGTCTTCATCTATCATCTTCTCTTCAGTTTGTATGCATGATTGTAAACTAAGGATTGTTACTTTTACTTTTAGAAAGCCACGTTGAAGGGACAGGTTTTGAATCCAGAACAGTTACTCCTAGAAGCTGCTGAAATAGAGAATCCTCTGTCTTTATCCTTTCTAAGTATTATATAGCGGGGAATGTCATCATTGTGTTAAATTCATGATCCAGTTAATTTGGATTACATGAGAGTTCTTAGATTTGAAGTTTTAGTGATTTTTATACATTTATCTTAATTCCTGAGAGAGGAGTGTACTCTTTTGAATGAGGGTGGAATTTAGAAAATAAAATAGCTGCTTTAAAAATACGTTTTTGTAAAAAAATACATTGAACAAAAAGATTTTTTTCATCTGTTCTCAGAAAAGTAAAAAAGATTAAATCAGTAACAGCTGCTCAGTACAAGACTTTAAAATCTCAGTGATACTATTTCAAAATTAAATTAATGTTAACAGGCAATAATGTACCTCAGTTCTTATCTTGATTGAATGTCATCAAGTATATCATTATGAGTAGGTTGGACCAGGAGGAATAAAAGGTCAGATTGCAAACCAATAAATATTACACCAGCTGCAAGTCCAGGATTTTTATTGTGCTATTGATAATGCTAGAACCTGCGCAATAGCTCTCCTGTGCTAAATCTCCCACACTGCTACTCATCTTACTGAAGAGCCCATAATCAATTTATATTATCCCTTATAATAATGACTGAAATATTTGCTGTTTTAAGACAGGGCTTTTGAATAAATGTAAGTTTAAAGAAACCAACCAAACAAAAAAACACCTCTTAGATGCTGTGTTTATTTAATCAGAAGTTTGACAGTGGTCTGAGTTGATAACATTTTATCAATTCTGCATCCCATTTAATTCCACCTGCAGAGCAACAGGGAGAATACGTACAGTAATGCAATCAAAAACTGGCTTGGATCGCCCAGCAGTATGAGAAGCAAAGGCTTCCTTAGTAAATCAGGTATTCTTAGCAATTGTAACTTGCAGTTTGATACAATTTAGGACTGGATGAAACAGATCCAGATTCAGAATTTGCTACCAGATCCTCCTTTAGGCAGCTGCGTTAAAAAGAGTGTGAGAGAATTTCTCATGTTAACAAAATGCCAGCAGTTCTTGCCACAACACTAGTCCTAGAAAGTGTGAAAGTGTCTGTGAATGCTTTCCAGACAGGCCTGTAGCGGACAACTCAAAAGCTGCACTAGAAGCAGCTTTTTATTAGGTATGAAAAGTGATAACTGCAAAAGATGTCCCCTGTGACTATTTAAGTGAATACGTATGTAGCTGAAAAAGTGCACAAATGAAAATTGATGTCTCTTAAATCAAGGATATCTAAAGAAAAACAGGTGTTAACTAGGTAGGGAGGCAAATGCAGTCGAATGCAGACGAGGCTAATTTTAGTCCATTGCGCTTCATAAATTTGAATATCATGCAATACGTTCAGTAGAAAATGGGAAGTATAGGAATCTGTCACATAGTCAGGAAACTGGGTATGAAATGAAGGCTTGAGGGCCATTCAGTTCCAGCATGTAGAACCTGGCAGACCTTTTTGGCATTCAGGGTCCTGGTAAATGGTCTGGCTTTGCCTGGACCTCCTAACTGCAGGATGGGAAGCAGAGGAACGTCTGAGACAATCATTCTGTGGTATGTGTGGCAGTGCAGATGCTTTGCAGAATTGCTACTAATTGGATGTGCAGGTGATCCTATGCCTGGTCACCTGTTTTGCTGAGCAGACAAAGTAAGCATGTCTTTGTTAATTTGAGGCTGCAAACAGCAATTGAGCAGAAGGACAGAATAGGTGGTCAGTAAGCTTTTATGTCCTTCTCTGCACTAAAAATTTGGAAGACAAGACAATGGCAGCTTGTACACCTGACGGTACAGGTCCACAGTTCTGGAAGGCTTGTGTTCACTTTCCCAAGTAATTAAAGTTGGCAAGTCCCATGTGTAAGACCAAAACATCAGGACTGGCAATTCCAAACATACACTAGCTTTTTGTCTCATAGATTTAAAAAGCCATAATCAAATAACATGATAACATGCTTTCTCTTCTCATACACAAGCAACACCTCTCTCTCTCTTTTTGTAATATTTATTCTCTTACATTAAATTCAATCTATTGTCATGTCCCAGTGGATTTTTAACAAGGGGAACAAGCTAGCCTCTGCACATTATTGTGTGGCATTCTGAACTCTACCAACTTGCTACAACACAAATCACTGAGGAAAAATATCTACCTGGCAATATTGTCATAGCTTCCTTTTTCTCAGAGCACAATGGAAGACCAGAGAAAAAAATTTTCAGGGAAGGAAAAAAAATCCAGTCTTTATCCAAGCCAGTGATTAAGGGTCAGAGTCTGCTTTGTAGGCACTGATTTCTTTTCATTAATGTAATTTAGGGATTACATAAAAATTATAGTTAACATAATATAGCATTATCAAGCACTGGAAATACAAGAAAGACCAGATTAGGGACTCTATAGACCATGCAGACACAAACTGGCTCCTTTGTTAATCCATCTATGCTCTGAAAAAGGCAAGGTTTCCATGGAAATTTATTTGTGATGACCTTACTAACTCTTGTGATGAAAGTACCTGTAGGCCATGCGTCATGATAAAGCCAACCTTTTTCTAACTTTCTAAATCAAGGTGCTTGTCTTTAGAAAAGATTCTCACTATTCCATAGTAGAACTCCTGGCCACTAGTTCTTCTGATGTTAAAGATAACAGCCATTTCACTGGGAGAATTGTGTTATTTCCCTTCCTTCAGCATCTGGACAACTTCCTTGAGATCTTGCAAAGTTCATCTCAGAATTTCTTAGACAAAGTTTACCGATCTCTGACCCTATTAAGCTAGAAGTCTGTTTTGTTTAAGAACCCTTTATGGTGAACAAATGCAGTTTATAGGCACTTAAGAAAGGTCTGAATTGTCCAGTGGAGGAACCTGTCTGGACTCTACAGGCAATGGGGGTGTGTAACAGTGTATTCTGAAGTCAGATGTATGGGGTAGTGGAAACGTCTGAATGTTGTTAAAAGTACACATACATAGTTTTCATTATGGATCTCCAAACTGAAGTAGGTTAGATAATGCTTGTATAGATTTGTAAATTTAGAGTAGTTTTTTTCATTATGTGACATACATTCATTGTGTATACATTCACTTAGAAGATGTGTGTGACAAATTTCAAAACAAGTTTTCACCTGTTTTGGTTTTTTTCTTCCATCCTGTGTTTATGCATCTCAATCTGACAGCAGCATGGCTTTATAAGTAGTTACTTCTGATGCAGTCCTTCCACTGGGGTTGTGAAATTGCAGAAAGTTTTTACTTTGACAGCATATCATGAGGTTTCTGTCATTTTCAAGATGTCTGTATAAATTTACTTTTATTATTAAAAAAAATTAAATTTCTAAGCAGGAGTTATAATAAAGACACAAGAAAATAAACTAATTGCATGCCTCATATTAATGTTTACACTGTTTATTGGATAGATCAGTAAAGCATTATTAACTAAACTAGGAAGCAGGAAATACTTTCTCATTTCTAGAGGGAAGATCCTCAGCCTGACACAATTATTGCTAAATATTAATAATTTTTGTAATGTTGTCTGACTTATCCCTAACCATAAGCTTAATTTCCAGGGCAAATTTTCTGTTTTGAAAAACGCTCACTCCTGTAAACTATGAAAAATACTTTATCTGCATGACCTCCCTGTGACAAAAAACATCAGGTGAAAATCTACCAGTTATTTGACAGATATATTGAAAAAGTGTTGCTTGTGAGTTAGGTGCGCAATTGCATGCCTGGTTTCCCTTGCAGCTGCCGCTCATAAAGATGCGAATGAAATCCCAGTGTCGTGTGAACCAGACCCACTCTGAACACACAGCCAGGAGGAAATACGAATTCCCGCTCTGCGTTTCCCGTGTGCATTCACTGCTTGGGACTAGAACACTGACGGAAATACTCACACGCTTTGCTGCTTCGCCCTGCCCACTGCAGCAAGTCAGCAGCAGTGGGTTGGAGTGGGTATGAGCCTTCTGGCTGGGGACCACAGCAGCTGAGCCCTCGAGAGCAGCACATGGTGCTCGCAGCCTGGCTCGTTGCAGCCGCAGACTGCAAACTTCTTTCAGTTATTGCACAACTAAGAGGAAGCAGAGCAGGAATTGTGATTGATTCACAGGTGTGTTTGTGAGTCACAGCATCTCTTGGGGCTACTTTCATAGCTGTGCAGCTTGCACATCAGTTTAGGCTCGGATCTGTCTGGTCTGAGAAAGTGTTGGCTAGGAGTGCATCAGATGTATCGGTTCTTTCAAGTATGATTTCACTTCATTCTGCAGTGTCTTCCCTTTCCTTTTTTTCTATTTCATCTTGAACACATTTCTGCTTCTCAGCAACTAAAACTTTGCCTCTGTAAAACAAGTGACTATAAAACCTTGGAAAAGGTCACTCAGAACACAGCCTGTTGTAGACTACTCTTGGCATTTTACTGATGAAAACACAAGATTATTTTTCTCTTTGCTGCCACTTGGCAGTATCTCCTCTCATGGCTCCAAGTCATTTGTCATTTGTAAAATGACAATCTTTTTACAGCTACCCTATTATGAATAATGAGAAAATAATTTTACTCATACAAAATTGCAATAGGAAAAATTGCAATAATCTGTACTTCACTAAGAATAATCATTGCTCCTGTCCACAGAGGTGATGCTCCCAAACACTGGACATTTGCTGTGCTTGAAGGAGATGGCAATACAGAGAAGAAACAGGACATCAAGAAAACATAGTTTAGCAATCAAAGCATTCTACTTTTTTTTAATCTTTTACTTTCGTAATGTTTTCAAGCTTTTGATGTAAAGGATGTCATTAACCACTTGCACTACCATGATAGAGAAACTTGTGAGTCATGCATTAAAATGCTCAAATTTCGCAATACCTCAGCTGCAAAACATAAAGGACATGTTTTTCCAATCCAGTGCAGACAGCTGCATGTCCATGCTGCCTTGATATAAGCTGGCTGAATGCAAGTAATATTTTTATGTTATGATAAACCCAAGCTAATTCACCCTTTCTCTGAGTAGACTGCATTCAGTCGTGTGCTGCCCCTCTATAATCCCAAACTGGAGCTGGCTCAAATCCAGTCAGCTTGGAGCACAGGTGTGACTGTCTGCACCTGAGAGATAAGTACTAGTTCAGGGAAATCTCCAACATGTGGCTGAACCGTTGTGATTTTAGGGAAGAGAGACAGGGAGTGTCTTGCACACACACCAGCTAGGTGTAGTTAAAAGTTTTCAACAGAATCTATCAACAGAGGTTTGACCAAAGTTCTGCTTTTCAGTTACAAAGAAAAAAATATTTACTCCTGAAGTGCTTTTTAATTATCTCTGGTCTAATATACACACATGTACAATATACAATAGGTACCATACATAAGTATACAATGTACTTGCTACCCAGTCCCTGATTTCTATAGCAGCTAGATGTGATAGGCTGAAGGTTCACTGCCTGATTGATATAAATTAAATTAGTCTAGGTGTCATTTGATTCTGTAGAGTGTACATTTAGAACACCTGTAATTATCCACATTACAGTTTTAATACTAGATTTTTACTATCACCCCCTTACAGCAATTCAGAAGATGTCTCAGGGAGAGGCTTTACTGAAAAAACTTTAATTATAGACTGAGTTATTTTCCCACATCACCTAAGCATAAGATCTTCTATGGTTATTACAACCTCATCCCTACTTCCTCTGCTTTATTTCTTTCCATAAAATTCTGAAGAAACATAGATCCTGAGAATTTATTTCTCTGCTTCATTTCTGCAGAGGCATTATATTCATTGTCTTACATAAGTAGATCATTGAAGAATTATATGAAATCCTGGCCATGTTTCAGTTTGTCTACCGCTGTTCTTTTAAAGATTCCATTACAGCATTTGGCTAAAGCTTGGAAAGATTTTCCAAGGTATTTGGAGGTAGTCTGGTATCTGAAAATACTGGTGGGCACTTCATAGAGATTTCCAAAAGCCCATGGCCATGAAGTGAACTTAACTTCCTTTGTATTCAGATAAAATTATATTTAAATTATATCAGGACTTTAAAAAAAACTCTTGTGGACCATGTAAGTGTTTATCCTTTCATGGACATGTACGTGTGCATAAGGACTTCGCTGAACCAAACCAATCTGGGTATCTTCAATTATAGAATCATGGAATTGTTAAGGTTGGAAAAGACCTCTAAGATCATCAAGTCCAACCATCAACCTTGCACCACTGTGTTCATCACTAAACCAGGTCCCCAACAGCCACATGTACATGTTCTTTGAACACTTCCCCGAGCAGCTCTTTCAAATGCCTGACAGCCCTTTCAGTGAAATTTTTCCTAATACCCAATCTAAACCTTCCCTGGTGCAATTTGAGGCCATTTCCTTTTGTCTTGTTGCCTCTTACTTGAAGAAGAGGCCAACCCCCACTTCACTACAGCCTCCTTTCAGATAGTTTTAGAGAATGACAAGGTCTCCCTGAGCCTCCTTTTCTCCAGACTAAACAACCCCAGTTCCCTCAGCCACTTGTCATACAGCTTACTCTGCAGATCCTCCATTAGCCTTGTTGCCCTTCTCTGGACATGCTCCAGCACCTCAATGTCTTTCTTTTTGTGAGGGGCCCAGAACTGGACACAGCACTCAAGGTGTGACTTCACCAGTGCCGAGTACAGGGGGACAATCACTGCCCTGGCCCTTCTGATACAGGCCAGGATGCCACTGGCCTTCTTGGCCACCTGGGCACACTGATGGCTCTTGTTCAGCAGCTGTTGATCAGCTCCCCCAGCTCCTTTCCCAGCCACTTCCCAGCCACTCTTCCATCCTGTAGCACTGCATGGGGCTGTTGTGACCCCAGTCTTGTTGAACCTCATACCCTTGTCCTTGGCCCATCAATCCAGCCTGTCCAGAGCCCTCAGTAGAGACTTCGTACCCTTTCTGGTTCCCAGAAACATCCACACAGTATGATGAGCTATTTCTTCTATTGTTAAATGAAGCCTGTTAAATGAGATGCTCATGAGCCAAGGGGAAGATTTTCCAGTCTCCTTTGGGTAGTCATCATCCTTCCTTCTTTTCAGATCTAAAAGGCCTCATTTGAAGAAAGTTATGGAAAACAGAGATGTTCTTAGATAATCTAACTAATTACAGAAACTACGAAAGTTTACTCTTCTGTATAACAATTGCGTCTATTTCTTGGCATAACCCTTGTTTGGAGAATCTTGTTTTTATGAGAACTGGAAGATTTGGCTGCTGCTGTGGTGTATTTGACCATTTAAGCAGCTCACAGCAGAGTTCAAAGACAATATTTCTAAACTGAGGCTACAGGCAAACAGTTCATAGCATCAACTGTGAGGAAGGTGCTTTCTGTGTCTAGTAAATCTTTTCCCCTAAATCAGATGAAATGTGCAGCTGGGGATATGACAAGATTTCCATTAAAGTGTGTGATTCAAAGTGTAATTGACCCAACCTGAAATTCACTGTGCTGTTTTCTTTATTCCATAGCACTTACAGGAATGCTGGATGTGCACATAGTCCTTTGGTATTGCTATACAGAATGATTGGAAAACTCCTCAACACAAACCTTTAGTGAGGGATTAATCTGATCTGTCTTTACCTGCTGCAAAACATTTAGATCAGACTATCTGTTTATGCTCCCTGAGTGTCCAACAGGTCCTTTCATTTGTTATCAGATGGTCAGCTAAAAACTCTGGAGGAGACATTTCTCTCCAGTGTTGCCTGACTTCTTGGCTGATGGAGCCTAGACACTAAGCATCAAATAAACCCCACCCCAGATGTATACTTACTGTCTTTGTCCCTGTTCTGATCAGCCTCAAGTAATTTTCTGTATTTCTTGTAAATGGAGGGTTATTTGGAACATGTAAGAAAAGCAAAGAATACTCAAGGCAGAAAAAGCCAATTCAAAGATGAGTAAGATCCTCAGCTACTCAGTCATTTTTTACCATAAACACTGGGTTGATGAAGTTAGAAGCAAAAGCAGTGAGTTCACAGGGCTTAAGACGTCAGGACTAAAACTTAATTGATATCCTTGCCTTTCCAGAGAGTGACTACAAAGCTACTGTCTAGTTTTTAGGACACACCTCGGGGACTCCCTTGTGTTAAAGTTCTTCTTGACTAAGTTTTGCATAGAATCATAAAATGGTTTGAGTTGGAAGGAACCTTAGAGGTTGTCTAGTTCCAGCCCCCATGCCGTGGGCAGAGACATGCTCAATGCCCTGTCTAACCTGGCCTGGAACACTGCCAGCGATGGGGCATTTCCAATATCTCTGGGTAACCTGTTCCAGTGCCTCACCACCCACACAGTAAAGAATTTCTTCCTAATATCTAATCTAAACCTACTCTCTTTCAGTTTAAAGCCATTTCCCCTTGTCCTATCACTACCTGCCCTTACAAAAATTCCTTCTCCAGCTTTCTTGCAGGTCCTTTTTAGGTACTGGAAAGTTGCTACAAGATTGCTCCTGAACCTTCTCTTCTCCAGTCTGAACAAACCCAATTCAGCCTGTCTTCACAGGACAAGACATGGTGGAAAAGGAAAATAGTCAAGACAAAACTCTGTGCTTCAGCACTGAGAATTACTTTTTAAAAATAATTGTTGTTTTCTTTTCACAGCTACTTGCAGAGGACTGGCCCTTCGGTGTCGAAATGTGCAAATTAGTACCCTTCATTCAAAAGGCATCGGTGGGCATCACAGTGCTCAGTTTGTGTGCCCTCAGTATAGACAGGTGAGTTCCATTTTTTATCAAAGTCTCTGATTTCTTTTCTGTATGGGCATTGGCTCAAATTCACCTTTTCACTCAGCTGATACAAAACACATAGGATTAATTCAAGCCAGTTAAGCCAGGTGGGTTTTCTTGGTTTTTCAATTTGTAAATGTGTGCTGTTGCTTCAGGTACCGAGCAGTTGCTTCTTGGAGTCGCATTAAAGGAATTGGAGTGCCAAAGTGGACTGCTGTTGAGATTGTCCTGATCTGGGTCATATCAGTGATACTGGCTGTTCCAGAAGCTATTGCATTTGACATGATTACGATGGAGTACAGAGGAAGGTATCTTAGAATCTGCTTGCTTCACCCCACACAGAAAACATCCTTTATGATGGTAAGTTACTAAAGTTTATAAAATCTCTGGAAGAGTTCCTTGGGTCTTTTCAGTGTTGTGTGGATTATAGTGTGCACAGGGGTGACATGGAGGTGAATATAATGTTCAAATGAAATACTGGCATTTCTGAAGCATATTAGTTCATAGAATAGCATTCAGAAACCTTTGACTTTTTGTGGGCTTTGAACATACTACTGTCTTGTCCTGTTTTCTCATCTGCAATGTACATCTTACAGAGTTGCTTTTCAGGACAGACTGACCAATAAGTTACAGCACACTTAGCAAAATGCTCAGCATTAAACACCTAACCATGTTTTTGCTTTGCTTTTTTCTTTCCAGTTTTACAAGCAAGCTAAAGACTGGTGGCTGTTCAGCTTTTACTTCTGTTTGCCACTGGCTATCACAGCATTTTTCTATACTCTCATGACTTGTGAGATGTTACGAAAGAAAAGTGGGATGCAGATTGCTTTAAATGACCACTTAAAACAGGTAAAAATTTATCCCTGATAAGTCTGCTGACTGTAGACAGGATGACAATTATAACTTTATTGATTTTAGTGCCACATCATTCTGTTCCTGTATGACTTCAGATCTGCTAATAAAGAGAAGTTTCCTGGTGCTGCTGAACTGATGTACATATGTATATATCCAAGCCCTCAGAAACACAAGATTTTAGCTGATAATCACTAAATTGTTTCTTTCTTGTTTGGTTTTAATGTGTCAGGTTTTATAGTTTTTATTTCTTCTTTACAATAATGAGAGCTGGATATTTTGTAATGCAACATGAAGTCATGCTCTAGTCTAGAAGGTAGTGCTATAAAACTTAATTATTTTGAAGCAAGTTCTACTGAGGTTAGCAGTAAATGGTAGCAGAACAAAACATGTTCCAGCATACATTCCAAGTTAGTAGTGCACCAGACACAAACATTATACGTCACTAGAATTAAACTATGTTTGTTCTATAACGTATATTTGTGCTCCATTCCTCTTACCTGGTTAGAACTGTAATTGAAATCTCTTGGGGCATTTAAAATAAGACCTGAGATCAAAGCACAAGGAAATGCAATTGAAAACAAGCTTGTATTTGAAAGTGATTGGGGAGACAAATATGTTCTTAATTTTAATTTAAATTGTCATTTAAATTAATGTTTTCATGACCTTGATTTTTCATATTATTAGTCATACTTCTTGAAGTAAGAGATACATTGAATCAGTGCAAGACATCTAAAACAATAGAAAAGATTAAGTACATATTCCAAGAAAATAAGGTCTTTCATGTTCTCCTGACTCCTACTTTAATAGGCTTTTTTATCTTGTTTACTAAATATTTGGATATTAGAAGACAGCAACAATCCAGAGAGAGAGAGAAACTATAACACTGTTCTGTCCAATTTTCTTTCTCAGAGACGTGAAGTGGCCAAAACTGTGTTCTGCCTGGTACTTGTTTTTGCCTTGTGTTGGCTCCCACTTCACTTAAGCAGAATCTTGAAACTCACTATTTATGATCAGAAGGACCCCAACAGATGTGAACTTTTAAGGTGAGAATGCAAAAATAAAATGCCTGTACACTGTGGGCATTCTCCATAAGCATATTTGGATTTTCTAACAAACTAGCTTACTCTGTGTGTCTGAAGTTGTCCCTGCTGCTTCATCCAGGACCCTCTGGTTTCACTCCAATAGCAGAGACAGAAAATTGTGAGGAATTCCCTCTCTTTACCCCATCTTCCTCCTGGTCCTTATTGAGACTGTCCTACTGTCTTGTGGTGCTATGAGAGTAAAAGAGGGATTTGTGTCCCTGTTTTCCATGTCAACGGAACAGCTAGGATTCACTTTGTGCAAAAAAACCTTGTGAACATTTTCTTCCAAAAGTTTAGGTGGTTGGGTCTTCTGAAATTACTTTCACAAGAATGGTCTTCTCATTCAGACTTCATTGTTGAGTATAACAACTCCCTGAGTTAATCCTTCTGATTTAAGCTCCATTACTATTACATTAAATAGTTAGTCTTGATTGAGTGAAGCTGAATCCAGTTTTCATATTTGTAAACCTCTGCTGAAGTTTCAAAGAAAATAAGAAGTGTCTCACTTTAATTTCCACACAGCTTTTTTCTTGTGATGGACTACATTGGTATTAACATGGCTTCACTGAATTCCTGCATCAATCCAATAGCTCTGTATTTGGTGAGCAAAAGATTCCAAAACTGCTTTAAGGTAAGTGGCTGCTGGGAGCTGCTCCCCTGGTTAAAAGATGATGGCAGCAGTAAAATTCATTCCCTAACATGCAAAAAGTGTTTTAAATGGTCATTAAATTTTACTTAAAATTTTTACTGGGTTATGGTAAGTGTTGTCTCCCTCTCCTGCTGAAGCTCAACAGAAAGTAATTAAGGTTTGACAGGAACAAAAAGAGAAAGCAAAAGAGCAGTGTGTACAGTCAGCCGCCTTGGGACCTTGCGAATCCGTGCTACATCACTTCCTGCCTGCAGCTGGCACCCAGCTACTTCCAGAGCACTGACAAAGCAGACTCGGGCCGCGCTGCAGAGGTTCACGTAGCCATATCCCAGCGGGGAGGGCGCTGACCCGGGGCTCCCTCATCCCGACTGAGCACTTAGGTCAGTTACGTAAGGCAGAGGGTGCAAGGCTGTACTCATCCCTTTACACTGCCAACATTTTATGAGACAGATCTGTTCATACTTTTGCCTTGGACTGAGTCAATAGACCTGGGCACTAATTCTCCATACAGGATTTGAGGCTCTGGATTGCATATGGTTTGCAGCCCATCAGTCCTTCAGCTTGGAAAATGTCCAGATCTGGGCTTTTTCTGTGAACCCTTACCATCTTCAGACACTGTGTCAGAGTCCTTACATTGCCTGTGGCAAATTCTTAGATTTTTCTTTTCTTGCCAAGCATTTAACCACTGGCCCCTGCTAGGATTGTTGCCTGGCTATATCTTTCAATCAGAAGCCAGTCAGCTCTGCATCTAGTAGTGTTATTGTATTTCCCACATAATTGTGACAGCAGAGGTTTTAGTGTTGGTCTTGTATTCCCTGTCTATGCTACTGGCTCCCTGAAAGAGTCACTGGAGCCAAGAGCATGTAAGAGACCTCTAGAGATCCTGAGCGCAGAAGTAAGTGGGTGTGAGGAATACCAGATGGACTTCCAGCACCCAGGGGTCAGAAAAAGGTCTGCAGTACATCTAGTAAATGTATGAATTGTATGTGGGTTTTCACCATTCTTCTACTTCCTACTCTTTTTTCCACCTCAGAAAAATGAGCTAAGAAACAGCATCTCACTTAGAAAGTATAGGTGTGAATACATTTTTTTTTCCTCAAGAAAGATTATCAGAGAAGGGACAATAAGGAGTCATAATTTTATTTTCAGATCCATTTAGAATTGCAGACCAGATTTGAAGGGGTTTACGTATGGCTGTTATTATATATAACTCTTCCTGCACTCCAGCACTCAGGTTGCTAATGGGGCATCCCGGTAATTAGTGGCCGTATGAAAACTTAGTTTAACCCCATTTCTTTGCTCCCAAAACAGCAGCTTGCACATTTGCCATTTCCTATTGTACCCCTGAGGAAGGGCAGCTTTTCAGTGCATTTTGCCACATGTGCAAGACAAAGTGATGTAAAATTTGTGATGTTTATTTCCTTTATTTCAACAGTCATGCTTGTGTTGCTGGTGCCAATCCAAAGATCTGTTGTCCCTGGAGGAAAGGCAGTCCTGTTTAAAGTTCAAAGCTAATGATCACGGATATGATAATTTCCGCTCCAGTAACAAGTACAGCTCTTCATAAAACAAGCATAAAAGGTATATTCTCGTACATTAATGCTTGTGCCTTTTTAAGTAAAAGTGGCAGTTACTTTTAATGAGATGGTAACATCCAGAAAAATCTAGTTTTGTATTTGCACAAAAAAAGAACATTAAAAAAAAATGCCCTAAAACTGTGTCACGTTGAAAATCACAGACATTTATGAAATCGTCATTTATGGAACATGAAGAAGAGCATAGAAAGAACAAGTCATTGTTAGCACTTGAATACTTCTGAATCAGCACTTCTAAATGATCCCCACTTCCTGTACATTAAGCAATCATTTGTATTCTCTGTAACAGTTGTAGGAACTGAAGTCACAGTAATTATTAAGCAGTATAACATAAAGTTAATTGGATCAAAGCCATTATTATATATAACTCAGTGTATTTTCTTTTATAAAGCAAATTAACCACCGTCACTATTGTGAGTTTTTTTAAATAAACCATGAAATACTTTGTAATAGAGGTTTAAATATTAAAAAGTAGAATTTTTATCAGGTATTTCATAGAGGTAGCTACTGAAAATATTAAAGGATGCAGTAAAGTCAAAAGTGCATTTTACTTCGATGATTGTTTTTACCTATTATTGTTCGAAGGAACCTCTCCAGGACTCTATAAATACCATTCTGTAACCACTGTGTGTGTTCAGTGCATTGGGCAACACTTTGGGTATGAATATTTGTGTTTGCTGATAGCAAAGGAGAGAAAAACACACCGAAAGCAAAAAATTAATACTGCTATAAACATACAAACAACGGCTAGTATTTCAGCTGGCTTTAACTGAAAACAGATTGTATCCTGTGTAAAAAGTGGGCATTCAAGAGCCTGATGGTTCTTTACTGGAGATACTTTGCGACAATTGACAACTGTTTTTACAATCCAAATACAGTCTTGGGGCAACATTTTTTAGAAATAGCAGATGGAAAAAAATGTAACCAAGGTAAAAAGAGAGAATTCAAAGTTTTTTCATTTAAATTTAAATCTTCATAAAGAAAATAATTAATGAACTGTACTTCTAGGGAACAGTACCATGTAGCATACTCATCTTAATACTGTTTGAAAATATATTCTACTTCTGTAGTTCCGTATTTATGGGCTTAAGAAGATGTGTGATTTAGTTTCTGCTTCTGTAAATAGTTTAGTGAAATGTAATTAATTGTAAAGTATTAAGGTATGGGCAGGACCCTGTAAGAAAAGAGAAAGATAAAGATGCCTGTAGTAAACACGATGTGTATTGCCGGGAGCAATGCATGTTTTGTATATACATGACAGGTCATTCTTTGGCTTTTCATTTCCTATTAACTTGTTACAGATGTCCCTGAAGACTTATTAACATATTTCATGCACTAAGGCATGAGTTTTTCAAGGAAAATTGTCATATAACATGCTTTTATAAAAGACATGTTTTCAATAGACTTGGTATTTTATTTTAATAAAATTATTTATCAAAACTCAGGAATTTTTTAAATTTTAAATTTCAAGATTTCACATGTAAGGATATATACCTTTTTTCCCAATCTTGATTGACTTCAGATTTTTTACTAAAGTGCCTTAAATATGCTCAGGATGAAAACAGCTTTCATTAAAATATTCAGCTGATGTTACCTTAGATGCGTTTCTGACTTTAGGTAGCTACAGCTACCTTGCTGACAGCTAAAAATGGGGGAGGTGAACCCCAGTCCTTGTGTTGCCCCCATCAGAAGCTGGTAAGTGAATGCTTGTATAATCAAGCTGAGGAGGACCTCTGCACATGCATTTGAGCATGGGCATGTGAGTTTGTTAGTGAGTGTGTGTGCAAGCGTGTGTGTTGTCTGCCATGGGGTTGCTGTTACCATCTTGCTGCAGCACATCCACTCAGCTGCTATAACGCTGAACTTTTATAAATATAAATCTATTATAAGTTTCCTTCTTTACATTTTTACCTTAACTTTCATGGCAACTTTCTCACAGTAAGCCATGAATTTCACTTCACTCTTCTTGCATCTGTTTCTGTGAAATGCGTTCCATCTATTGAGGATGGATAATCAGTGAAATCCTAGGTTTGATACATCAGTGTTATTTTATCAAGTTACAATATTGTACATGTATATTATTGTTATTTTTATTTAAAATATAGCTGCTGTACTGGCAACTGTGTAACATAATTTTCATTTTTTCCTGGACTAAGTCTTTGTTAAGACAAGTCCTGCTAAGTCAGATATTAGGTTTTGCAAATAAAGACCATATATTTGCCCCTTTTTGGGTTCATACATAAATATTAGCACACTCTTCGTCTTTTCTTCAGTATTATTTAAAGCAGTATTTTTATTGAAGCTTTCATTTCCTGTAATAAAAAAATTTCAAAACTTCTGTTGTTATACTGTTCTAGCTAAAAGATTAAATCTCTGAATACTCAACACAGGTGTTTTCTGAAATTCTCAGTACAGGTCTGTTCCTCCTTTGACAGAAATCAGTAAATGTTTAGCCATTCAATTCAGTTGGAGCAGAATTGGGGCACAACATAACTCTTTAAAAAACCTATCTGACATTTGCTACTTTGAATTTAATAAAAGAAAAAGCTAAATACGTTTTTTTGAAGGAGTTGATTAGAAAACTTAGGAATAGAGAGTAAAATCAGCTTGTGGGGTAAAACATCCAGTCTAAGGCTCTCTAAGCCTCAAACAGGGTCACAGTAGCAGAAGAATCGCACAGAAGCACAGGCATCTTTATAGGAGATTGATGTGCTTGCCCAGAGTGGTGTGACAAAGAAAGAGTCATCTGTGCCCATGATCTGAAGAGTTCACACAGGATAGTTCAAGATGAAAAAAACAACTCACAAGAAACTACATCACAGCTCTGTGTTTTGGCTTTCAGATAGTAGTTGAATTTTAGTTCCTCAGCTACTCTGAATTCTGCCTAAACTGAACCGGAACACTGGTACTACTCCTCAGAGAATCAAATGCAAAATTTGATGGTTATGGAGCATCTGCTGTGAGCTACGACATTTCAGTGTCCCAGACAGCTCTTAATCAAGATACAGCTGGCTTAGCAAGAGAATGTTCTATGTACTGAAATTATGCTTAAAGGCTTTCTTTAAAAATTGTTCTGTATAGCTGTGTAAAATAATTCTATATTTCATTTTCTGTGACTGCTTAAAATAGCAACTTCTGTGGTTCAGGCAGTGTAAACATACTAAATTACCAATAAAATATTTGTAATTTGGATTCGTTGCAAAAAGACGTCTGACCTTTTTTCTTTTAGGGCATTCCAATTAATTGTTAAACAGTGACAGTGATGTAAAAAGAAATAAGCAATTCAGAACTAAATATCAAAGCTTTTGGGTGGGATGGTTTTATGTAGCTGGTTGAAAATTGGAGAGAGTTCAGACTTGCATATGCATTGCAAGATTGTCTGATGTTTATTGGAACAATCATGCCTATCTTTGCTCTGTTTGTTTTTGCTCAGAACGTCAGTCGCAATCGCTTCTCTACACACCCATATATAGTCACAAATTCTCTTATGTTTGGGACATCATAAATAAAAGGCATGAAGCTTTTAGTTCATTAAATTAGCAGTGTATGCACTCTGTGCTGGAATATAGCACATGAAAACCATCATCCCTTTGTATGCTGACAGTGTGATTTTGTGCATATTTCAATTTACCTTTCTTAAAGCAGTGGAAAACAGTATCAGACTAAATATGCTGCAACTGGTCAAATACATAACTTTATATGCTTGTGGTATCTGTACATCCCAAAATGTGTTTTGTTCCAAACAGTTGGGTTTCCTTCTGTTTACTTGGTGGCCTGTTGCATCCGCGTAGATTTGTCTTCTTTCACAGTCCCATTAGCACATAGTTTCAAGTTTCTTGTGCCTGGAACAGAAGCACCTGTAGAGATGAGTGCACTTGTAGGTAAAGGTTCTGCTCAGGATCTCTAATTTCTAAGCCAAGTTGCTGAACTCTTCAGAAGACCAAGGCAGACAAAAGGACTCAAAATTAGTCCTGTATGTTCTGCTGGTCATCTTTCTTCTCAGTCAGCAGGGGTAAGAGTACTGTGTTATATAACAGCAGTAGTCACGTGGTTTATGGGCTTGCAATTGCTAACTTAAAAGTGCTATCATTAAATGAAACCCTGACATCTCTCTGGTCCTGTCAGTCTTTCTAAGGTTGTTTAGCTGTGCAGGAGGTCCCAACACTGAAAAGGCATCCCTGCCCCATTCTTTTTTATTCTCTTGGAAAATAAAATTGTCAGTAAGAAAACTCTACTGTAATGAAAAGTAAAACCTTCAGAAATTACTGTTTTACCTCAGTATTCTAAACGTCCATGAAATCTTTCTGACAATCCAAAGCTGTCCTGATTATGGGAGGTATTATCTGGAAGGAATTTTAAAGTATGATGTGGCAAGTGGCTGGACATGTCAATATCTATATATGATACCCACCAGTAGATATCTTCAATTTCAGTGTTGCTATAAAGCTTTGCATCCTCTGTAGCCACCCTAGAAGAGTGCCTTGGAAAAAAGTGGGAGTCAAATCCTGAAACACAGTAAAACCTGAAAGGAAACACTGACAAGGGATTAGGTAACCATACCTTCTTCAGAAACCACATGCTCCAGAATTTGCTTCTACTGGTTTTGCTCCTGGGTGAGTGGGATGAGGGGAAGCATTTGTTTCCCTTTTACCTTTTCAAGATCTTCATTTCCCAAAGTTTGTGTGAGTAGCTCACAAGTCGGATTATCCTGAAGAAACAGATCAGTGGTGAAACCGAGGGAGTCAAACAATGGCTCTCATTTGAAGATATCAGGGAAAAGAACAATGACAAATCCCCAGGAAGCTCTCATCTTCCCCAGATAGATAGGTTCAAAACATGCAGTCTTTGCAGAGGCAGGAGAGAAACATGCCAACTTAACAAAACCAAAATTGGTGGAGTTGATAAGTTTTAGTTGCAGCTGCATGTGAAATGTCAGCGTACAGACAAACTGGAATTTTTTTAAATTACTATTTTAACTTTTTGTGATGAAACCAAATTGGAGCAAGCATCATAATTGCTAATGGTTGTTCACAGGACCAGACTGAATCCTGCCAATGATACAGGAAGTTTCTCCCTGGAATGCACCTACAGCAGGTAGAACATCCTACAGATTTGTCTGCATGGGTCTTCTTAAGGAACAAGCATAGACATGGAATGAAAAGTTCACATCTGCTGTAGTCAGATACTCGACACCTGCAGTAACCAGGTGCATACACTTTTGATGTGTATTTATATGAGTACATAGATAAGTATACATATGTATTTATATATTTATACCTGTAAATATACAAATAAAATGTATTTCATATTATGTAATATAAATTGTGTGGCGTACAGAATATTTTTCATTAGTTTTATCTGAAAAAGTTTTCAATTAAATCAAGAGTTTTTTAAAAACCGTATCAGTCCAAACAAAACATAGCCCACTATGTTTAAAAAACCCCAAACACCCCACTTCTAATGTGTTCTATCACTATTTTGGATTTTAAGGGGTTTTTAATATATTTGGAAACAATTTCACATTACTTCATGCCGTAAAAAGAGTAGTGAGTAATGTAAGCTCTATATGTCACACATAGAAACTATGAATGACTGCCCAACTATTGGACTAGTCCATTGCATTTTTAAATTTTGTGTTCATTAGCATTAATAATAAAGACTGCTGAGCACTGACAGAAATATTTTTGTTGTTTTCTGGTGTGGATATCAGTTTAGGATAATAAAAGTTTGAAATGCTGACAAATCATACACTACCCACGCTGAATGGCTAAATTATGAAATGTAATGAAAATATGTATAAGTTTTTAAGTGATACTCATAAGTTCCAAAGATAATTGGTTAGAAATAATGTTATACTTTTGTCTTTTGAATTTATAATTTTGATACTTCAAAGCATTGAATTTTGTAACTTTTATGGCTATTTTATGACAGCAGAAAAGATACTTTTCAAAAAGCATTCAGAACTTTATATTTTCATAGGAGGTGGAAACAGATCATTAAATGAATCATGACATTAATGCCCAGCTTCAAGCACCTCCATAGGTTATGAAGATACTTCCTGTCAAACTAACTTCTAAAATTCTCTTGTTTGCCCAGGTTTGCCCAAATTTCATGGTAAAGAACTAACAAAGAATATGACAAGCTCCTTAATATTTGCAACTCATTATTTAGTATCTTGTAAGCATTTGATCTTTATAAAATTGTTCATATTGAAGTTGAGGTATTTCACTTACAAATGGGAGGGAGAACAATATGTCACAAATATGTGAGGCCATTTAATATTTGTTTACATATGCACTCAGCTTACGCCAGAAACCAATAAATTATTTTTAGTTGACTGAAAAAGAATAAATTGATATTGCAATACAATATGCAAGTCAATGCCTTTAAATTACTTTATAAACATATCTATCCATATATGCATTTCCACTTTGGTCACAACACAAAAGGTGCCAAAAAATCCAAAGAAGATATAGTTGGCAGTAAAAATACGAGAAATGTAAAGCATGTGTAGTTTGCTGAAACTTTACTATGCTTTTGCCTGAACTGAAGAGCTTACAGCTTTTATAGAAGTAACCAAACTTTCCAACTCTTTACGGTCTGACCATGCTTACTCCCATCTTCCCAATGAGTTGCAAAACCTGCAGCAGAATCACATTTCATGGCACTCTTACAAAAGAGCAGGATTGCCATCCATGGGCTCATGGCCAAATTCCAAATTAAATAATTACAATCTGCTTCCTCTGTTCCTCTCTCTTCCCATCAATTGCAGAGTGGGTTAGCAGAGCACACTGCCCTATTCTTCAGTTTCACACTTTGCATGGCGACATCTGCTCTGTCTGGTGCTGGAGGTGACCGCATTTCCATCCTAGAAAGTGAGAGCCTCCCAAATCTGTTGTCAGTTTGTAGAGTATTTGGGAGTGTTTCAGAATGAAAAGTGAAATTTAAATGTAAAATCAGTATCTCAGACTTTCTTTAGGCATATCTCAACTCAAGGCTAAGTGGATCTAAATCACCCCTTTTTTACTGACTTCGTTAAGTTTTATAAACATGTTTGAAAAGGCTTTTAAATCTTTATTTATCATTTATTTGTATAGTTGGAAAGGTTTATTATAATCTGGAATTCGTTAAATAGTGCTCAACTATTTGAATAGGCATTAAGGATGTCTACAGGGCTGAGTGTAGAAAGCCATGAGCTGCAGAGATCAGTATTCTCCAAGCTCAGGCTGACGTAGTTGCATTGCTTCCAGAGCAAAACAGACTAACTTCCATTTGACTCAAATCTTGGGTAGAATGAGTTAGTGTCAGTCTGCTGTCGTGCAGGTGGATCCTAAGTGAGGTGTAACTACTTGCAAAGGTGAGACTAAGTGTTTGAACCATTTGACAAAAGTGTTACACGTTCATCATCATTTATTGTCTGTATTAAAAAAAAAAGGGTTGCTTGCTTATATTCAGAAATTTCATAGACTTGTTTGGATTGGAAGGAAACAGCACTAGGCAGGGACACCTTCCACTAGACCAGGTTGCTCAAAGCCCCTTTCAACCAGGCCTGGAACACTTTGAGTGATGGGGCATCCACAACTTCTCTCAGCAAACCTGTTCCAGTGCCTCACCACCCTCACTGTAAAGAATTTCTTCCTAATATCCAATCTAAACCTATACTCCCAGTTCAAAGCCTTTCCCCCTTCTATCACTATGTGCCCTTGTAAATATTCCCTCCCCAGTGCCTCTCCAATAGATTTGATGCCATTTATTTGAAAGAATCAACAAAGAACTGGCAATATTTTCTTTACAGTATTTAATTACTTAAATGGTAAGGAGAAGTTGAGAGAACTGGGACTCCTTACCCAGGAGAAAAGTGGGCTCAGGAAGATTTCATTGATGTGTGTAAATACCTGATGGTATTCAGTGGATATTGTGGAAAGCTTCTCTTACAATGCACCAAAACTGACTTCCTTGTGAGATAGCTGGACAGCTGAAATCAATGGAAGTTTGCCAACAAAGATGTGTTGAACTTTCTCAGAAAATATTTTAGTTTAATTTAATTTAGTTTAATTTATTGTGGGCAAATGCATATCAGGTATAGTGCTAATAATACTAGGGAAGTATGTTTACTCTTTAGTTTAAATATTTAAAGTCTGCATGTCTTCTTTCTGTGGACTAAGAATTATCTGGGCTTTGTCTACACTTCTATATCTTTCAACAGGAATTAACTTACGACTGTGCTTCTCATTGTATTAACTCACTGTATAGGAAATATAAAGCCCTGATCTCAAAAATTTCTTCTGATTTTTTTTTCTATAACTTGGTTAAATAAGACAAACACAGTGCATCTTTTGGAGGATAAGAAGCAAAGGCATATCATATTTGTGAGGTAACACTAGTGATAATGTATACACTGTCCTCCATTTTGTCCCATAGACAATTGTATGCATTTCAAGTGACGTTGAAGGAATAATTCTGTTGTTCAGAAACCTTTGATTTTGTTGCACTGCTTGAAAAGCAGGAAGGAAGTTGTGAAACACACATCATATATATACAGATGTCAAGTACAGTTAATGAAGATAAGCAGATGCATTCCTTAATAGCAATTAAACAGGAGGAGGGAACATATTGTCCACTTCGATTAGGAAGTTTCTCTTCAAAGTTCCCTATTTGACAAGGCTTGTCAGTTCCTTCACCTCATTTATATCAGTATATTTTTATATTAGTCCTTAAAATATACACCACATTAAAAAAAACCCCAGACTTCTATGTAAGACAGGATTATAGATTTGCAGCTGCAATTGCAGTGTTAGTACTTACGATTGTGACATTTTGCTGTAACAGGCACATGATAGACACTGACAAACTAATGTACAATATATAAAAGATATTAAAATCTAAGTTATCTCACACTGGAACGCTAGAAAATATTTATCACACATATGACTCCTTTCAGTATGTTTCAGAACGAGATTTTTTTCTCTTTTTACAATGATAAAAAAACTAAATTACCTTTATGTATTGGTCTGATCTTTGCTTCTTGTAGCAGAGTACACTACTCACCTCGACAAAGTTTAACACTCATGGTTGCAGACCACCTTAGTGGTCTCTGATTCATCAAGACAGTTTGGAATTCTGGTACCATCTCCCAGATTGTTTCCATATTCTATTTCATATGCAATTCATTAAGTGTACACTGTGTATAACCAACCCAAGCCCATTGCCAAAGTACTGAACAGAACCACACACACAAATGATTCTCACAAGGTCTTACCTGAAATGATCTGCCAGCTTGATGGAGATAGCTCCTGCTTAAGGATAGGTTTAAAACATTAGGAGTTAAAAACAACCTTAGAACCCTTACTTTTGAGATAAATCTTCTTCAGAGTGTTCACAAGGACATTACATGAGACAAGGTCAAGGAAACGTCAAAGTCCATCCCCTAAGCTAGTCAGTCCTTATTTCTGTCTCTTGTAAATCAAGCACATTGCTGCTGGAACCACCAATGAATATACAGGTCTCTTGACCAGACCCTTCTGTTCCTGTTCATGCTGTATTCAAGTGATTCTGTGGTGCCTTCTGCTGAAACTGCGTTCCCACTCAGAGTTTGGACAACATGCATTATGAAACACAACAGGGGAGGAATGAAAACAATCTTAAGGCCACAGTGACTATCCCAGCAAGACACCTCTTTCAAAGAGCTGTCATTTGAGATCTCCCTTTCTCTGAAGCAGAAGACAAGCAGAATTGGTGTCCTTGTCATGGTTACTGCTTTGAGCACAGTCAACTGGAGGTTCTGGGCCTGAAGAAATGGCTTCTTGTTTGTGAGCAAGGGACAGGATTCTCAGTGCTAAACTGAATAGTGTTCAAAGGAGCTGTGAACAGAGAAGGGAAGGAAGGGAAGGGAACTCAAAAATCTATTCTCAGGGCTGCCACATGGGCAGCTCACTCGGTGAAACTGTAACAGAAATACCTTCTTGTACAAAAAAAAAGACAGAGGCAGAAGGAACACTTTCTGGTGCAGCTAGGTTTTCTGTAGATTATATTCTGTACCTCACGGTCCTCAGGTTTTAAAAGGCACAGCAGCCTTTGCAGTCACGGCACATGACCATTAATATATCTCAAAGCTCACTCTGGGATGACACAGGATTTCTCAGCTGCCTTGTGTTGCCACATTCTGTTAGATACAGATCGGGCATGATGTGGACCCCACAGGTTCCCACACTAATATCCACATCAGACACTGGAGGCCACTTCAAGTGGAGATAGATTTTGTTTCTTCTAAAAACTAATCTACTTTGAAAGCAGTGAAATTGCCCTAAGAACCAAACCAAATCCAGGAAGTGATGAACATTGAGGGGTTTATTTACAAACCCATTCTACTGCTCTGAACAAACTGCTGTAGATAAGAGAGAGAAGCACTTCAGTTAGAATGATTCAAAAGGCATCTAAAATTTACATACCGATTATTCCCTTAGTCTACCCTGATTTAACCTACATATGTGTTCACTGCTTTTATACCCACCCTCAGTCTTCTCACCTCTCTATTTTTTTGAGTAATTCCTTTTTATTTTTCAATTAAAGTGTTTCTATGCTTGCATTCAGTGAGAAAGCTGTAATTTTAATTCTGAGTTTTCATTGCATATTTGCATATTGGAGTTGTTTATTTAGGGAAACCTTTTAAAAAAGATATTGTAAAGTTCCAAGTGAGAATAACATGTAGGAAACCCTTGTTAAAGGCTGAATATATAATATGCACCCCTATCCCATGCAGGTATCGTGGAATCAGAGAATGTCTCTGAAAAATTCCAGAGATGAGACCCAGTAATGCAAATAATTATTTTTATGTTGCAAATATTTATTTGGAGTAAATGAAGAGTAAGAGAGGTTCTGGTGCAATGACTCACCTACTGACTGATATGATAAACAGTTACAAACAACTGTGAAAATGTCTCCTTCAGTTTTTTGTCATTTCAGTTTTTCACAGAAGAGTTATTCATTTCCTCGTCATCTATTTTGTCTTCTCACTATGAATAATGTCACAATAAATCCTCTGTTCAATGTTTCTCATTAAATGATACAAGTAGAAACATCAGAGCCAAAAAACAGCTAAGAAAACCAGGAATAGTGTGTCATAGTGTGGCTAATAAGTTAAGAGAACCAGATACCCTACAATGTCTCAGCTAAACCTGGGTCTGAATACATAAAATAGTTTAAAACACCACAATACAAGTTACAGTAATGACTTTACCTTCATTGAAGAGAGAAGCACTTTATTGCAACCATTTTTTTTAGTACATGGAAACAAACTTGCTTAGGGTCTGTATTGAACCACATATGCGTCAAACAACTGCACAACCCTGGACTGTGTAGAGCCAGCTCCACAAAGGGAAACAGCATAGTCACATTACTGTAGGTGATTGACTGACCCTTGTGTAAGACACAGTTAATTAGCCTGAGCTCATCACCAGAACAACACTGCTTTACTGCTTATCAGGTCTAAGGGAGCATCATCCCCATGTCATGCCATATAGATACAGATAACCTGCTCTCTCGGAGCACATATCCATACAGTCATAGACAAAGGGCAAAAGGGCTCATATATCCAGTCTGACCCCATCAATGACAGAGTCCACAGAGTCTCACAGGGTTATTTCTGCTTCAGGATAAGTAATCCAATTGAAAATTAAAACTTGTCTTCAGAGAAATGCCCAATCTAGATTTTAAACCTGCCAGTGATGCCATGCTTCTTTGGTGAGTGAATAGAGCCATTAATTTAATGTACTGCTATGAAAAAAAGTGCCTTACTTTTTGTTTGAATTTTTAGCTTCACCTTTTGAAAGAGGAGTTTGTCAGGTCTCTGACTGCTGGACTGAACAGCTCTTTGCTATTTGCCCTGTTTTGTGTACCATGACCAGTTATCCTCAAGTCATCATGTTGATAAGTTAAGTAGATTGCACTGCTGGAGAATTTCCAGGTCCTTAATATTCCCATGGCTTTTCTTTGACCCTTCTCCAAATTGTTCACATCCATCATGTATTCTGACTAGATCACTAGAACTGGACACTCTATTCCAGTAGCGATTTCTTCTCTGTCAAATGTAGCAATGCCTTAACCTTCTACCTCTGTCCAGTGGATATACCTAATTATAGTATTTGTCTTTTTTTGGTCCATGTGGTCTCAATAACACATCATCTTCAGAATCCTTACATCACAGGAAAGTTCTCTCTCCTGTTTTTATGCCTTACATTTCTATTCCTATATGTTAGATGCTCTATTTGTCTATACAGAAATGTCTTTTCTTTTTCCTGTTCTTGCTTACACAGTATCCCTGGATACTCTTTGTTGCTTATCCATCTCTTCTTAATTTTTCACTCCAGTTGTCTGTGCATCATCTCCAAATTTTGTAAGACAAAATGCTATGTCCTTTTGCCCACTCCTTGGTAAAATTCCACAATGTATACTGATCCATTATTTGTCTTGATACTATGCTCTGACTGCCAGACCTGCATTATTCAGGTCTGGGCTTTTATCCATTTTCTGTTTTGAAATAATGGCACAGTGTTAGCTTCTCCACAGCCCTCTGGAAATTCCAAGGCTTCCTGAAAAGCAGCACCAGAGGTTCTTTACACTAATCTCAACATTAATCTTGACAAGGGTTTGCTTGCAAGATTATTGGAACTGCTAGCTTAAAATCATGTGACATCTTGCACCTGCCTAGCTATCCTTAGTACTACTGGGGGATATTAGATAAGCATCACCCAACAGGAAGACATAATTCATTTTTCTCCCCAGTCCATAATAATGGAATGCTTCTGCCTTTTCTGTGTCAGTCATTGCAATTCTATTAGGGTCATCCTGCTTTTATTATTTTTAGTATTGGTTTTGTTTGGATCTACTCAAAAAATACTTAATCTTTAACCCAGATGGTTACAGGCTTACTCTTCCATTCCATAATCTTTTTTCATTTATTTTCTTTATGTGCTGGCTTCTATGCTGTTCACTGATACCACTCATAAATATATCCCTGATATGACTCATAAATATGTCGTCTTTTTTATTATTTGTTCTGCTCTGATTTCTCTCACATGAAAACAGAGTCTTTTCTTAGAACAACACTCCATTTTCTTAGGAATACTGTAGCTTTTTCAAAAACATCTAGTAACATATTTCTAAGCAAGTCTTAGTTATTCATATTTCTTTTCATATTATTTCTTCTAACTGGATATGTGTATCATATTGAGTGGTTAGAATCAGTACTGTGCATACAACTAAGAGAAGCAGACTGAATAGAAACAGCTGCCACTCTCAGATGATTCAGGCATTCTGCCACTTCAGCTCTCTGCCAATGGACCAGCACAGGTTTAATGGGAGCAAAGAATATCAGAAGGATCTAGTTACCATTGCTTTGTACAGAAAGCAGTGAAAGCATCCCCATCACCAGACAGCAGTACCACCATCATGTTAGCAGACAAGGACATAGGAAAGCTGTGCTAACACTGAAGAATTAAACTCACATGGTATTCAGCAGCTACGTCTTCATAACAGCATACACAATTGTCAGATATGAAAAAAAGAGAATTAATTTCTATTAAAAGTTAGTTGCAGTCCTTGGTAGTCTTTTTAATAATGTGTGGTATTCGTGCATGCTTAAAATGTGTTTTATATTTGTTTATATTTGTTATCTGCTTTCAGGCAAAAAGAGAAAGCAATAAAACAAAAAGAAAAATCCCTCATACAGTATTTGGTTTGTTTTTTCTCTGGTTGTGGTAAGTAGAAGCATTAGTGTGCATGTTTGGACACATATATGAAGGCTACAACTTACTCTGTTGTCTGATCCCAGGAAAGGGCAGAGTATCATTCCATTCTTTTGCTTGGCTCCACATATCTAGGCTGCCAGCACATACACTTCCTGTAGCACCTCTGCAAACATGAATTCAACAGTTACAAATCCCAGTTGTTCTTTTGATGTGTGGCTCTAACGTCCTTTCCGTTAGCCTCCCATGCCAACTTGCTTTCTCAGCACCAGCTTCATGGCAGACCAGCATGGTGACAGAGGCCAGATGTGCCAGGTGGAAATAATCTCCACTAACCTAAAACTACAGCTTTTGTTAAACCTGAAATGTTTTACTTTGAAAAAAGGATGTGCCTAAACAGAAACTCTGAGATCCTTAGCGCAGAATACCTACAGTGAAAATTGTTACCATCTACTACAATGATTTGGCAATCAGCTGATAAGAAAATGAAAAATAAACTGAAACCTAAGCACTTACTCGTCACTAAATAATATATTTGGTGCACTAAAACACTTTATGCTTTCTCATACATTAAATCTGTCAATAAAATAATTTCATATAATTAAAAGAAAACTAAAAGGTGCAATATATTTTAGAAAAGTTATGTAATATATTTTCTTTTGTCTTTTTGTAAGTCTCTTGTCTACATGCCAGTACCTCCAGAGATCCCTTCCACTTTTTCAGGACTCATGAACACCCACTGCTCTTCCTTTTTCCACACAGGCAGTCATTCTATTATAGAAGTCAATCAGACTTGGTCAGGCATGATTTACCCTTGGAAAATCACATTCTTTTCCTCCATGTACCTGGAAATGGTCTCCAGAAGGATTTGCTCTACAACTTCCCCACAGACTGAAGTGAGACTTACTGGCCTGTAGTCTCCCAGATCCTCTTCCTTACACTTTCTGAAGATGTACATGACATTTGTCTTTTTCACGCCTTCAAGAACCTCCTGCACTCTCTACCACTTTTCAAAGACAATGCTGAAGAGCATCCCAATGACAAAATCCAGCTCCCTCAGCAATTTTTGAAGCACTCTGTCCTGCCCCATGGTCTTGTATATATCCAATTTGCTTAAGTGGTCTCTAATTCCACCATACCCTACTGTGGGTAACATTTCTCTACCCCCAGACTCTGTCACAGAGATTTGGGAAGCTGGAAAGCAGACCTTGCCAGGAAGAACCAAGTCATTGGATCAATCTGTCTTTATTCTTCATCATCAAGTTATCCATCCTATTTAGCCGCAGATCTGTATTTTTGTTGATCTTACTTTTGCTCCCAATGTACTTATAGAAGTCCCTCTTATTGCCTTTCCCATCACTTATCAGTTTAAACTCCAGCCAGACTTGGGGTTTCATAACTTCACCCCTTCAAGCTCAAGCAACCGTTTCCATACTCCTCCTGAGCTGATCCCCACTCCACTTTCTGTGTATTTCCATTTTGTGTTTGAGCTCCACCAGGAGTCCCCTGTTCAGCCAAGTTGGCCGCCTGCCACACCTGCTGTTTCCTGCACATCCGGATGGTCCTTTTGTGCTTTGAGGAGTTGTCCCTGGAGATCACTGCCTTGCCCTGCTCCTTTGAGTGAGGTCTTGCTACGGAAATCACAGCCAAAGATTTCAGCATTTCTACAATTCTGCTAGAAGAACGGTTTATATTAGGGTTTCCTAGTCCACTTCAGACAAAGCAAACCAGGTAAACTGCTTAAACTAAAGAAATTAATCCAATTAATTTTTCCTGAAATGAGTTAGGGAATACTCACAAATTGCTTTAGTGGCTGGATATAGGGCACAGAGGTGGTGACAAACAGCTGGAGGGAAACCAACCACTGAATCTCAGTGAATCTGTGTCTTCAGCCCAAGCTCAAATTGGCAATACTTAGAGCAAAATTAGGAAAGGTTAATTGGGCACCAATCTAAGTGAATGTTTTTCATGTCATGTGGCAGAACCCCCACCCCCAACACACAACTTTATATTCACATATATATATATATGTGCAATAGTTGGACAAATAATTTTAAATTTATTTTCATATTTTAAATATCTTATATACCTCTAGATACCTAGATACCTGTAGATACCTTAGACACCTAGGGTATTTTGATACTTTCTCTCCATGTTTCTTATTAACACTGTTTCTCTTAAATACTCCAATATTAATTTGCCTGTGAGAATGAAAGGTTCTGATAAGTTCTGATAATATTCCAAATGTGGATTTCCAGCCAAATGAGTGGCAGGAGTCAAGATCATCTCAGACAAGGGTAATACATTGAAGTTGCAGCTTCATGATCTGGATTATAGGATAAATCCTTAAGTTTTAGGGAAAAAAAAACAGAATCACTTTTTTTTTTTTTAATTGATAAAGCCCTGAAAACATCTGCAAAATCAAAACTGCTCTTGTAGCGTCTAACTGGTCTTAAACTAGTTGTATTCCCTCCTTGTAGTCCTACTGGATATCTGTACTCCTGGAGCCAAGCACACAACCGCTCCAGCAAGGATTATGGTGATTTCTGATTGTTCTCACCTTGCTAGCAGGCTTGGAAGGTTTGAAGAATAGTAGAGCTGGAAGAAACTCTCCACATTTACATATGGACCTTGTCACCGTGCAAAATTCCAGCTCCTGGCCTTTGATGTGCCATTGTCCTTTTGCTAAAAGTGTGTCACTGAGTGGTGTGTACTGTTGATCACAAAATTGCCAATTTTGTGATTGATATCCACTTGGGAAATGGCTTCTCCCATACTCTTACCAGACATGATGTAGAGCCTTTACCAAACCCTTATTTACCGCCATGGCTCTCAGTTTGTTAGAACCATGATGGTTGGCACAGTAGGCAAAATCTGGGAGAGGCTTAATGGCTGGTCGCCTGGCTCTGGGATACACCAGAGGCCACCTCAGCACGTGGGTCCCATGAGATACCTCTGCCAAAATATCAGGAGATAGGCAGAGTCCTGATCTATCTGTTTCCGACTAAACAACAAACAACTCAATTTTCTATTTGCAAATATAGGTTGAATTTATGCATAATTTCAATCATATTGCTGGCAAATAACCAAAATAACAGGGGAAAATATTATTCAGTTCTAGCCTGATATTTATTGCAACAGTCTTATAAAATTCAGTCACAAATGAATTATAAACATCAGTGCTTTGGAAAACAAAAAAGGCAACAGTTTTCCTCTTTATTTCAAATACATACACTTTTTATTTACTGTTATTCCCTGGCTAAAAATTCTAATGTCTTCTCTACTGCTTGTTTTTTTCATAATGATGTTGCCATTGTTAAGTCTCCTCCCTTTTACTGGAAGTAACATTTCATTTTTCCCTCTCTTCAAACATCCTACTCCGCAGATGAGCAGGATACAGAAAAAGGCACACCTACTTACTGAATCTAAACATGCCTGAGTTATCATGACATCTTCAAAGTGCTCCTCTTCCTTCCACTCTTCCCCCACCCTTGTTGCCACATACATATTACAATTGCTTTTGATGTCAATGTGTCTGGATTCCTGGTTCTAGTGACAACCATCATTTAGGATACTTAAAAGAAAAATTGAAAGAGGAAGAACAAGTCAGACTAGGCCTATGTATTGTTGTAGGAAGCCTTCAGAACATAAATCATTTTAGACATAGGAATAATTGGATTAAAATTAAGGAGGTTTAAGCCATTTGATTTAACAAGCTGTGACAATACCTTACAAGATAAAAGACTAAGGGTTAAACCCAGATCCATGGTTTTGTATCCATAGATTAACCTGGTATTGAGCTATGCTAGGAACCAGGAACAAAATAAACAGATGAGTGGTATCAGCCATGCCAAGGTCTGAGTGGTGGTTTTCAGTTACCTAAACACTGGTGACTAGAATTATTGGCAATGTCCTGCCTGCTCTTTCTTTTTGTGTGCCATAGTTGATGTGCTCAGTGCGATGGGTGGTCAGACACCTCCCTGAGGCCTCTGGGTCATCTCCCACAGATCCCCTCCCACCCACAGTAATGGACTAAACTCACAGGTCTACATTCGCAGTGTCATTTTGGACACAGTCGCACATCTACACCAGTGAACCTCCTGTGATTATCTGCTTCTAAGAATGCACAAAATTGCTACTCTTTTGGCACAGCTGAGCAGCTCAGCATATGTGTCATGTTAATACATAATTGGGATTTTAAATTATGCCTGTTTTCCAAGAAACCCAGTCTGGCAGGTAGATTCTGTGCACACATAACACACTTCTAAGGCATAAACTCCATGAAGAATACAGCAGTCATGACCATCTTCCTTCTAAAATTCTAAACAAGGGTATTTGCTATGCAAAATAATGGCATTTACTATTACAAAAAAAAAAAGTTATTTAATGTCTTATTTCTTTCCAGCCATTTATAGGGTAACTCAAGAGACACAGTACCTTCTAAAAAGCAGGGGGTGACAACACTGTTTTCAAATGTCACTTTGCCTTTTCTCACCTCTAAAAAGTGTACCAGACACCAGGCTGCAGGCTGCTTGTGTCAAGAAGCAAAGCTTATCCATCCCTGCTGTTCATCTGTGCTACTATATACAAATCAAAAGTGCAGACAAGATTGATTAGTCTGAAAAACAGCAGAAAACTGATTACTCTTCTCCAGCAATTAGAACACTCACTCACAAATGTGGGCTTCTCATTCCTACCAATGTCTGCATTTGACATGAAACAGTCACTAGCTAGCGTGAGCGCTAAGTGCATTCATGATTTTCTTTTCTTGCTAAGTTATGCAAAGCCCTGAACGTAAAGAAAAAAACCCAATGAAATCTGTCTTTCTTCACTAGAAAGAGAATTCCTCATCAACACATTTCCAAAGTCATCACAAAAAAGCTTGATTTGCTTTCTGAGACTAAATAGGATCTATTGAAGTCTTTATTTAGAACAAAGATGGTAAGGTCACCACAAGTCACTCAGCAGAAGTATTTAATTCAGAAATCAAATTATTTTGGATTGCTATTTGTATTTCTTGTTATATATGAAAAGAGAAGAAACCCTTTAAGCTGCAATTTGTGAGACAGGCTAGGAATTAGTTCTAAATTCAGATTTTTTAGAGTGGCGCAGATAGCAAAAACTCATCAGTGTTAACATTGGCACAGATACACACAAACCTGAAATTGCTGATGGAAAAAGTCTTTTACTTTTCTTAAAACAAACTGTAAATAAGACTGAGTCTACCTGAATATCATGTGAAAGTTTGCTTTGCAAATCTGGGATTTCTGTCATTGTACTCATGTATGTTTGTTCTTCTGCATTTAGAAGATTTTCTAAAACATGTCAGGGGGTTAATATTTTAGGCCTCTACAAAAATATTTAAATTCAGTTTCATATCCTGTACCACATATTCTCTTTTTCCTTCTCTAGAGCAAAAGAAACAAAAAAACATGTCTTAAATTTCAAACCTTAAATTTCATATGTGGGTTCTTTTTCTTAAGTATATTTATTTAATGTTTTAAATTTTATCAAGAACAGTGGAGGGCATTATGCCTTCTTGGTATACAGGTTCTTTGGGCTCTTTTAAATAGAATAACAAACTTAATTTGAGAGTATGATATAATGGGTGTTTTCAGTCCCAAATTCCAAATGTAGTCAATACATATGTGTGCACATTTCTGCAGAACATCACACAAAACTTCTGGGAAGATCTTCCCTTAGCAACCAAGGGAAACTATACTCTTATCACTATGCTGGTAAAACCAGCAATGCCCTATCCGTGTTGGCATCTGGTCTTTCACTAAGGTCACAGAGAGCAGACCACATGCAAGCAGGCAGAATTCCTACTCCAATGCAGAGAACCATTGCTTCCCAGGCTATACATTACACAGAGCTTTTGCCTGGTCCAGGCAGCCAACTGAGAAGCGTGCTGGATGTTTACTTCCTCAGAATTCCTGAAAATACACATACTTTTCAATGGCCATGTTGCTTCCACGTGGTTTCATTTTCTGCCTGGAAATTCAGTTATGGTAGATTTAAAGAATTTTGAATATTCATTCAAGATTCAGTGTGGAAATCCTGAATTACATCCAGATCTCTTGTCTATATAACCAGGATTTGTTTGCAGCATGACTAGAGATCAACTGCATGGGAGGTTCCCTGAGAATATATCGCATTTGCAGCATGTTTCATGTTTACTTTCACATTTCAAACTGAAAGAGGGTTTAGATTAGATACTGGGGAGAAATTCTTTGAGGATGGTGAGGCACTGAAACAAGTTGCTTATAATTGTGGATGGGCCCCCACACCACTGCATTCCTGGGACAGAAGGAATGCCCACAATTCCTAGGACATTCCCTAGATCAGGGACACAAAGGCTCCCCAGGGGGGTTTGTGTTGTGGTGCATCATCAAGCACCAGTGTAATCCCTTTATTAATGAAAAGTGTTTGAGCAGTCCCAGCAGAACTGGGCTGAGGCCAGGATGCCCTCCTTCCACAAATTTCTCTTCTTGCAAGGATTCAGAAGTAGGGACATGGTTGACACCCCTATTACCTCACAGACTCTGCCATTCATCACAGAATTATGGAATAGCTGAGGTTGGAAGAGACCCTGGAGGCCACCTGGTCCACCATATGCTCAGTAGAGCATAGGCACCTCTCAACTGCAGATGGCTTAATCTTCATTTTGTGCCTGTATCTAAGGACTATCTGGATACAGAGGGGCCTACAGTCCACAGGAGTCATAGGTACTATGACTGGTAGGCTTCATGTACCCCTACATGTTCTCATCGGCCTATAAATGGATCAAATAATGCATCAATAGATGACAGAGATTCCTTGACAGTATCAGACAGCAAAAGCTACCATACAAAATAAATTGTTAGTAGCATCTAGTAAACACATCATGTCTTAAACACTATCTTACTTTATTGGAACATAACAAAGATTAGAGGACATGAAGACAAGTAGCAATTATAATAACAATTTTGTTTATTGCTTACTGAGTCACTTGAGTCATCTTGAAAGGGACTGAATGACCAGTTTGGCAAGTCTCTCTGAAGAATGAGTACTTAGCATTTAACAGAAGCAGTATTAGTTTGCCCTTTAATACCCCCTGTACTTCAAACCTGACAGCAGTTAAGCATTCAACCTCCTCTGCACTCAATCTAAATCCCATTAAAGACAATTCAAGTCTATCCTATTTTAATGGGATTTAAATCAAGCCTTTAATCCTCAGTGTCTCTGTCCTTTGTGTCATTCACAGACAGAAAATTATGAATGTGAGTTCGTGATGTGACTTGCTGCAATGGTAGGTGAATGGTAGCAACCAGTGCAACTTACTCTGAAAAAGTATCTTTGTGTCTCTTTCCAACTGACGAGAGCAGAGTACCTTGTAGACTTTTAGAAAAGTTAAAGAAAAGATTTAAGTTGTAAAATCTTGAAGCCCTTCACTGCCAAATCTACACCTCTGAAGGGGTTCATCTGCATTAATAAACTTGCCTAAATATTGGAAGCCAATCCTTCAAACTCCCTTCACAGTACCAAAAGAGTCACCTTCACAGGGCAATTCATCTGATCTTAGATGTATGTTTTCAGCTGAGATTAACAATTTTCTTCTGATGCTTATTTCTTGCCATTGATCATACTGGGAAGGTTGAAAGGATAACTCAGATATCTCATTTTTAGGATTCTGTAATTAAGGCAGATATATCTCACCCTTTACAGGGTTGGGGGTTTTTTTAACTGTAAGAGGCACCCTTTAAGCCTGAAAAGTACGTAATTCACCTCTACTGTGATGGTGTTCAGTTTCATTTCCAAGGTTAGATGCAAGGAGCATAACATGCTAGTTTTGAAAAGCAATTTTTTCTTTGAACTAGAATACATATTTTAGGTAAAAACAACCGATTTTATATACACATTTTAAATTACAGAGATATCATCACATCTCTTGTTAGGTTATTGCTATGATTAATCATCCTTACTACTAAACATATTATTCCAGCTCCGGTAGAACTTCATCATTTCTTTAGTATTTGATGCAAATCCTCTCTAATAATTTGCAGTCCATACATTCAAGGCTTTCATTTACCCTTTTAATCACACGAGTATATGAGGAGCACAGAGATAATTTGTACACTGAAACTCCTTAGTGCTTTTAGGCATGTTGCTTTTCAAGGCACCTATCCTTGAATAGTAATGTAGTCTATATTCACTTTTCCTGCAGTGAGTGCTTCATAATTAGCTGTGCTATAAACCTGTTTCTCTCCACTGAAGAGATTCTGTGAATTTGCTCTTCTAGCAGAGCTATTTCAGCAAAACAAGATACTGAAGAAGTTTTTCCACCAGTGTGTCCACCACACCTACTTTAATGATTCTTGCTAAACCAAGATTAGAGCTGCATACTGTGTGGACAGATAAATGAGTGTAGGGTGTGTGATTTTTTCCCCAGCTCAGCTGAGACAATCATACAGACGGAATAACTTTTCTTCATAGACTATATCCATACCTAAAATTTTGCCCAGAGAGCTTTACTAATAAAGTTATGCTAAGGGCAAAAAGCAACCAAACAATAAGAAAACTTAATGTATACATAACTTTCAGTATTTACACCAATATAAGAAATATTGCCTCATTTCTAAGTATTTTGTTGTTATAGAAATTCCACCCCAAAAATCTGTCCCTTGATGCTAATCACAGTGCTGAAAAAGTGTGTAACACCTGTTTGAGTCTAGCATGCAACATGAGCTGCATGAATGATCTTTCCTTCTCACTATTTAGCTGTTAATTCTCTGTGCTATTGCCAAAATATGACTGCTATAAAAAATTACTATTATGAGAGTTCAGTTGTGGACTATGTAATGAGGTTCCTTTGTTATAAATAATGCAATTCTTGAACCATGAATTCTTTTGTTCTTTTTCTGCCTTGTATTTGAGGGAAAAAAACCCCAACAAACACAAAATATTAGTTATAATTTAATAGAGGGAGGTCAGGTTTTTTGTGGATTTTCTGAAAGTATAAAAAAATATGTGGTTAGGACTACATTCCCTCTTGTACACTGGACACTGGAATATATGTTAAAACACAGGAAAAATCATAAACCTTTGAGTCACATAGCAAATGTATAGCTATGAGCAAGAATATTCTTCAAATCACTAAATTTTACATATAGTGTAATGGGTATGTTTTGACCTGAGGAGAGTTATGGTGACAAAAATCTAAGGATCTTGAACAAATGAGCAACTTGGTGTGAAAAATACTATTATTTAAGTCAGAAAGAGTTGTATGTGGTTGGAAAGAAACAAGTAGGAAAAGTGAAGTAAAGAAAATTCAGAATCAGGAGTCATTTTTTAATTTGTGGGACTATTCCAGTGCTTACAGCTCACAGCTACTGGCAGATGTAACCACAGCTCTCGCAGTAGGTCGCTTGTGCCTTGCCTTCACAATGCTTCCTTTTGTCTGATGGCTTCAAATGTTTCACAGTCATTAGAAAGTCATCCAAGGAAATACTTCCTTTCCATGTACAAGATTCTCTTCGTGGGTTTTTAACACACATTCTCAGTAATTCAGCTACCATTAGCAAAAGAATAGTTTCTTACAGCCTGCCTCTGCCCTTAGGGTCTTTTATAAAGAGGACAGAAGCTCTTTGTTGTCACTCCTTCACACGTTATTAACAGAGGTTTAACAGAAAGAAGAGGGGCTTGTTACATGCCCGCTGCAATTTGTTCTTTTTTCGGTTCATTCAGATCTTCATGATGTCCACCAGAAGATGGATTAACCCAGATCCAGGGTGGCTGTTTCCATACTGAATACAAAATAAATTCAAACAAGGCAGACAGAATAATCTCTCCCTGCACAGAACCAAATCAGCTAATGAGACAGTGAATATTCCTGTATGCCAAACAACATTTTTATAAAACAAACTGCTCTTCAACAAAGAAAACCTCAGTAATATGCAGATATATTATCTTGATAATTTGATATGATCATTGTTTTGCCATCCTTTTTACTTTTTGTCTCTGCTGCCTAATTCTTTCCGTGCTACCTATGCACATCCGTTGCTGAGTCCCCCGATTGTCCTGCACAAAGCAGTAATTTACGGTGATTGCTTCTAATCCTATCGCATTTGGGTCTGCAAACTGATAGCTGTGATGGGGCTGTCAGATGGTGTAAAATGGGATTGCTCTACTGATGACAGCAAAGTCAGGCTGACTCAACACTAGCTGCGCCTCAGCTTCCTCAGTTCAGCCTTTGGCAGGGTCCAGGGCCGGCAATGACTTGCCACTTTTTACAGTTCTAGCAATATTTTTGATGAATTTGGGACCATGTCCAGTATGAATCATATACAACTCTCCAGCACTGCTGCTCAGGGCAGGAAGTTGTTGATCTTTCCATAATGGCCCAATGAGTCATGAGGTTTCTGTGAAAATTTCTGTTGGTTCAGAATTTCATAAAGGGATGATGAAAACCGAAGACACACAAATATGAAAAAAGAGTTCACAACATGGGAGCCAGAGCTACACACATCATGATGATGTACTAAAAATTTCTGTGACTTATTGACAGTCAAGAGATCTCAGCCTAAGATATTTTGAGATCATCTGAATGCTGAACCTTAAAGTTAAGGTTGCTCGAGTGCAGCTTATCCAGGAAATGGTATCTAACCTATCTTTTTCTTAGAGCCTTTAAATCTTCTGTATCACGAACAGTGCAGTACAGGTCTACCGGTTTAGTTCACAGGGAACAAGTAGTTAGAGGACATTCCCTCCCTACAGGTAAAGTTCTTCCAGCTATTGGATGGGTTTGAACAACCTCCTCCATTCAAGGATTGTAACAGTCTCAGAGCTGGCACAAATTTGGTCATGTGTGTGCAGTGCAAGATGTTTTGTAAACAGCCTAGCAAAGAGAGCCAACAGTGCCTTGGTGAAGCCTGTGGATGATGTTAAGTCACTCAAGGTAGTGTAAGCAAAGAGAAGCATCCTGAGTGACTGAGCGGTAAAGTGGTAGGTGGAATTCAACGCAGAAAAATGTGTAGTCATGGGGAAAATCATTTGGAAAAACAGACCTAGTATCACATGTAACAAGGGTGATTGCATACTGAAAGAGCTGATGTATTCTGCAGAAAGATCTTAGGAGGCTAGATAGCACTGTGAAAGCACCAACTCAGTGCTCAAAAACCAAGTAGAATATTAGGAAATATTAGGAAAGGATAACCAAACAGAACAGGAAAACCTTTCTGTCATAGTTTAAATCCATCATTCATTCACACCTTGAATATAGTGTACAGTTTGAAGTCTTCCCAGTAGAAAGGATATTAGGAACTGGCAATGTTTTGCCCCATTTTTCCCTTCCTTTCATATCCACACATGGACACTGCTAGGGCAGGGTACTGTGCTAGACAGACTCTTTGTCTGAACCATTCCTATGCCCATACATGTATGTGAAGATTATTTTGTGACTGAGAGACACAGCTTACTGTTCTGTAAAATGAGTGTTGGCAGCCAGCTCCAGATGAAAAATTTAATTTGGCAAAGGTTTACCTGTTGTATACTCAACACAATACTTCCAGGTTGGGATAGAGGAGAAGAAGATTTGATTACTAAAAGAGCATTTGAAACACTATACATATGAGATCATCTCAAGTATAATCAGCAATCACAGTAAAAAACTTTCTATGCCACCTATACATTTATAAAGTTGAATGCTTATGCACTTGGAAGTAACAGTGCAGAATGCAGTAACGGCTCAGTACCGTGATCAGGGTAAAACATGGCTCAAATATCCTCAGTGTCTGTGATCAAGACATGAGAGGTACAGACACATATTACAATCATATAAAGCAATGCTCTAACTGGTTTATAAAATAGCCTAAGGCTGCTGCACAGACAGGGCTTTTGATGCCATTCTCCCAAGTCCAGTTCAAGCCCACCCCATGTTTCCCATGGCTGCATACAGAGCACCACCAATACTGGAAAGCTCACAAGAAAATTTATTTGAGCTCAGCTATTAATGGTTGCAAATCCCACGAGAAGCTGATTATTCCCTCTTTGTATCAGCAATATTTGCTATATGTGGGAAACTACAAGCAATTCAAATGATATAGTTCTGCTGCTATGCCAAAATAAAATGTCATTTTCAGATCTCTGAAAATATCACAGACTCTGGTAACACCAACAGTACCCTATTGTTGGTGACAGTTGCAAGTAACACACATCCCATTCACTTGACTACTCGAACACAAAGGGAGGTATTCTCTTCCTCATTCTGCTTCCCCTCCACTCAGCTGCTAAAATGACAAAAGGAAGCCAGCTGAATGCTAAGGGCATTTTTATGGAGTATAAAACTAATGTCTTCACACAGTCTTAGGAAAACAGTAGTGCAGACACACTCAGCTGCTTCAGAGTGACCGAGCAATATAGATACAAGTTGGACTGAGAGATCAGCATCAACTCACATCAGCACTGTGTCTATGCTGCTTGCTGACCATGAAAAAATTCAAGCTGAAGACCTAAATATGGCTGACCATCTCTTCCTCAAAGACTTTATTTGGATCAGGGCTCACAAGCAGTTTGAGTAGCTGGCCACATCCAGTACTGGTATTTCAGGTATCAGCTGGGAAAAGCAAGTTCAAAATTAAGCAGGACTCTGATCAAAGCAGTGGTGAGTTCTGGTGGAAGAAGGTCTGACTGGTCTAACTGGTGTTGAGGGTTAAGGAGAACAATTTTTCTAAAATGGGACTTGTGTACACTACTTATTTTAGAAACGAGAATATACAACACAGTCCCTGGGGAAGTAACCATTAAATATACACTTAGAAATATATTAAAAATAAACCGGACCACAGTTAATGACAAGCAACATTCATAGTGCAATAGATGTCAAAAATGAAGCATCCAGAACAACAGTAGAAAAGATGAGGACAGTTACCTCTATAATGCCATTCACTATACAGTGATCTTAGAAAATCTGAGACCCTGAACAATAAGCATGTAGCTAAAAAGAAAGGTGCAGCTCATCCCAATACTAGTGTTTAACCCAGGATTGCGCAGTGAAGGGAGAGGAAGCCACCTGAAGCATCAGTAGCTGGCAGTAGTGCCAGTAACAGAGGACCAAAATCCCAAGGATATCTTCAGCCTCAAAGAGTCTTTATGCAGTGCCACCACCTTCTTGTCTGTGTGTTTTCAAGTGAAGGTAGTCCTCTCCATGTGTGCTAACCACTCTGATCACTGTAAATCAGCCTCCAGGAGTTCAGGTTCCCACAGGTCTAGATTAGGAAACTTCTGAGGTTATGTGGGATCCTGCATTTTTAGTTCTTAGGGAACCCTGCACTGCAAGTCTAATAGAATTAGAGGTTTCCAAGGGCCATCAGTTATCTGTTGTAGACATCCTTAATTTTTCTTTTGAATCTTGACATTAAAACTCAACCTGAATCCAGCTGAATACATCTCAAATCCCAGTGTGAACATTCTAATTTGACATTGAGAGTGTCTTTCTGCACCTAAGCATAATCCCAAATTATACTAGTTCTCAAAATGTATTAAGCAAAATTGCACAAATGGGTTGCTATTGCAGATGAGGTGGTACACATAAAATCTCAGACTTGCTCTCTTGGTGCCTTTCTCTCTTCCACATGATAGAGCTTAGAGAAACCCTCCCTTAAATTATGTGATTCGACTAGATACCTGAATCTATGTAAAATAAACCCAGAACATATGGCCTGAACAAAAGGCCGTTCACAGTGAACACTATCTAGCAGAAAATTCATTTAAATATCTCAGTGAAGTCATAAAGTACAATTCATATGCAATATGTATGTGGGAAGGAGGAATATTTTCTACAGAAGAAAAGTCTCTGCTGCATTTTTTCTAAAAGCAGAAGCAGATCACCCTACCAGGCAGTGTTCAAGTTTGAACTCAGAAGGGAAAGCAGGAAAAAGAAAGAAAAACAACAGCAATGACCTCCCTCTTATATTTTAGGAAATACTTGTTTGGAAGAGTTGCATGAGAACATACAGACTTTATGTTTTTGGTTTCTTATCAGGTTGGACCAAGCTCAAACCAATGACCTCAAGGTTAAAAGCTGTACATGTATTTTCCATGTTTCTAAACAATTCAACCCTTCCTACTAATAAAATATCTTATTCGGAAGTCCATACCACTGAATTACATACAGCTTGTAAAAACAACTAAGTCTAGACAAGGATGTTGTGAGGTTAGGTAGGCAGAAAATTGTAAGGGCCAAAGTCTAACTAGAGCTTAATCCAGCTACTGCCATAAAAGACAATTAAAAATGTTTCCACAAATATGTAAGCAACAAAAGGAGAATCTTCATCCTTTATGGGATGGAGATTCTGGCTGGCTGGACAAACTCAGAGAGCTATGGTGAACGGTATTAAATCCAGTTAGTGGCTGGTCACACAATCCCTAGGATTCCGTTTTGGGTTCAGTCCTGTTTAATATCAATGACCTGAACTAGGGGATTGAGTGCACCCTCAGTAAGTTCACAGATGACACCAAGTTGGCTGGGAATGTTCATCTGCTGGAGGGTAGGAAGGCTCTGAAGAGGAATTTGAACAGGCTTGATCAACAGGCCAAGGCCAATTGTACGGGGTTCAAAAAGACCAAGTAGCAGAATCTGCACTTGGGTCACAACAATCCCTTGCAAAGTTGCAGACTTGGGACAGAGTGGCTGGAAAGCTTCCTGGCAGAAAAGGACTTGGGAATGCTGGTCCACAGTGGCTGATCATCAGCTGGTGGTGCACCCAGGAGGCTAAGAAGGCCCACGGCATCCGTGACATCTTGGCCTGTATCAGAAATAGTGTGGCCAGCAGGACCAGTGCAGTGAATTTTGGGTGACCTCAGTGCCTACAGGCATGTCTGAGATCTGTGTGAGCAGGGAATTGCTTAGCCAAGAAAAAGTGTATATGTATGTATGAGCACATGTGTGTGTGTGTATGTATGCAAAAGCAGAACTAGGCCAAAATCCATTCTGGGAAGGTGCAGTGGAAATAACTGGCAAGGTTTGGATAGCAGAAGGCCACAGGAGTGACTTGTCTGGGAAAAGGTCATGAACTATCCTGTACAATGACAGATGGTTCCAGCCAGCCTAACAACCAACCTAACCTGTGCCAAAACCTCAGCTGGCCAGAGGAGCACACGGTGCCTCTGCTCAGACAGACTTAAGAAAGGATAGGAGCTGCTGGGTTCCCAAAGTGCATGTGAGGAGGCCCGAGAGGAGGGACAGGAGGGGACACATGAAGATATAGGAGGAAGGACACAGAAGGGGACACTGTGAGGAGCATCAGTGGAGATGAACTCGAAGGAGGCACTACTTGCTAGAGGACTGCAGCCCATGGATAAGCCTGTGCCAAAGCAGATATGTTCCTGAAGGGACTGTGGCCTGTGGAGGACCCCACATCAGAGCAGAGCAATGAGAGCAAGAAACTGTTTAGGAAAAGCCTGGCGTGTTCGGGGTGTTTCATTAAAGTCCTAAGTGTGATCCAGATAGACAAACAGTCTGTTCTCAGTAGGTGTAATTTAGACAGGGAGTACAAAGAGGCAAGTTACAATTGTCCACAGTAAACCACAACTTCAACTCAGTCTGGATGAGTCCAAAAGATTCAACTTCATTGTAGCATGAAAAAGTACATAAAAGAAAAAGTACACCTCATAGTAACTTAGGCATTTCAGAGATGGGCACTTTAAAAAGGTTAAAAGATATATTGTCTTTTATGACTCTTTTCTATGTAGCCACACAAAGAAGCCAGATAATTTTGTTATGTGAATTAGCTTGACAACTCTACTGGGTAAATTATGAAAGAAGTCTTTGCATCACATTCTGCATGCATGAATTCCTATAATAGAGTTGCTCATTAAAGCATAGACTGTGTCTGAAAATTTCAATTTTTTCAGTTTAATGAAATTTTTGTTTTACTAATTCTGTTCTCTATGCTTGGCTGTAAAGACTGCATATATTAATACTGAATATAGTTCAAATAAAAATGCTGTTTAATTACTTAAAATATTACTTTATTACAAAGAAAGGTAGTTCAATATATAGGAAAATGAATGTGTAATTACTATGATGTTACAAAGATGAATGAGTTGAAGGAATGACAGTAATATTATGGGGACACACTCCAAAAGACACTAGTTGAAAGAACTTTGTGTCATTAACTTTATTGGGAGACTTTCCAAAAGACTCAAGTTGAAAGAACTCATGCCATTAATATATTTGGGAGTCATTCCAAAAAACTAGTAATTGAAAAAACTTCTTGTAGGTTGGTTTATTTGTTGGTTGAAGCAGATAAATTAACACTTTTTGGTATTAGATGCTGGGTTTTGACAGCAATTCACTCTACTAATGGCTCTTGTAAAGGGAACTGGGGTTTCCTGGACTAATATTCATTAAATGTTGAAGTTAACCACTTGAAATCAGGTGAGATTTTTCCTGTCTTCTCCAAGCCCCTTTAAATAATTTTTTTATGGCATAAACACAAACATTTATTTCCCTGGTTCTTCACAATCAGCCTTTTTATATTTTCTCTGTCTTGTATTTATCACTGACATGTGTTGCTACTATTACTTTTTCATCTAAAGTGCGCTTTTTGTGCCAGAACAGATCACACTCCTGCAGAAAAGTTCTCAAAATTTTTAATTTACTGGCCAGTGCTTCTGCACTGATAGTAGCTTGAAATGCTCGCCTGTCTTCTTCCAAAAATGTCTCTGTGTGACTGCCTGAAAAAAGGATGTTCTCTGTAGTACATAGAGTGAATCCAGTAATAGGAAATTTTCCTCAGTCTCTTACATAAAAGCTTGCATGTTTGTTATGCTGGATAATATCATGTCATAGTTCCACCTTATCTTCATAGCTTTTCATACCCCCAACTCAGTTATTTTCTCAGATAATTTTGGGACAGGATTTGTGTTTTCTGTCCTTGTAGAAGACCTCTGAATACAGAGAGTCCTGACCACTGCCTAATTCCAAATGATGTCCTGTCTTTACTGCTGTGTTGCTATATCCCATGTTTCGCATTCCAGTCTTAGTCTATTGATCTTCCTGGCCACATACATGTTGTTTAATCATCCAATATTCCTTGTGGGGTGGTGTTGGAAGGGCTGGAGCCTAAACAGTTTACTTGTGAAAAAGAGATGTGCAAGCATGAACTGGAAAACAATAAATGCCAGAGTTTTGTTCCTATATAAAACATAAAAACAAATTCTGGCAGATCTGGTTTCTTCAGCCTGAAGGCTTCCTGGCCTTGTGTGCCCTTCCTGATTCTCATGCTATAGACCAAAACAACATGCCTTAACCTTGGCAACATGCTACAAAACATTCCTGTGTTAGATTGTAAGGAACTTGTCTTGTTTGTGTCCATTGCTGAAGAGGATGGTGCCAAACAGCTTTTAAAGAAGCAGCAGCTGGAGCCAAGAGGAGATCAACACTCACGGTTTCACCACTTCAAATTCAGAAAACATATCTGAGGCCAAAGAAAGAAGCTGGAATTTGAAGGAAGTATCAGTATTTCCAAAATATGCACAGCATCTTGGATGGGGAATTAGCTATCCAACATGCCTATGATCCCATATGCTCAGGCCACACCCTATACAGAGGTGCTAGCGTCCAAGAGATAGGCCTGTGTCTCAGCATCTCCAGACTACCCAAGGCCAGCTGTACAACATCCCACAGGATTAGCCTCCAGATGGTGGTAACCATGGTGATGAGGGCCCCAGGAATAAGTGGACAAGCACATGGTCATGACAGTCATGAATCTCCTCACTGATCATGAACGCACTGCAGGATCAGGGAGTGATGCCTCTATTGATTCACACAGTTGCAGGTGCTAGCACAGGGAAATCTGGGGGAAAGTGTCCCTTCAGTGTCTTATATGCACAGTGGGAAGATGCACTCACTGCTTCAGAAAGGCCAAGAGTCCAGCAATTGAGAGGCCAAGAGAAAGGTCTTGCCTGACCTTTCCTCTGAGTCACCAGGCAGGGAACTTTCTCCAAATTGGCTTGGAGTGGATAGCTCCCCAGGGCCACTTCTTGTCCATGACAGAAAGGTTCTGATGATGCCCTGTTGCTGCTGCAGGACACGAATGAACTCCCCCCAAATAACTTAATAAGTTCCCATTCCTAACTTAAAGTTTTGGAGGTGCTTTGAGCATCCCAAGTCTAAAATATAATGCTGCCATTAGAGCATCCACCTCATCAAAAACTGCTGCTCAACAACAAAGTCTGTGGCTGCCCTCCTGACAAAGTAAGATAAAGGGTAATGTCTCCATCAAAACAGCCTTGTCCGAGAGCATTGGAGAGGAGAGGGGTCCATCTTGCCAGTCTACTCATCCTCTGCTAGACATCTTTCCTCCAAAAAAGGAGGTGTGAACAAACCTGAAATACTCTTTTCAGTCAAAAGCATAACACTGCAACTAAAAAATCAGGAGCCATGCCAATGGACAAATTATGTAGCAGATCCAAATAAGAGGTTGTGTCTGTCTCTGTCATACAGAGAACTGCAGATATTTAAAACTCAAGTGGACAAGATCCTGAGCAACCTGATCTAAACTGACAGTGTTTCAAGCAGACAGTTGTATCAAAGAACATCAAGAGGCTCTCTTCCAACTTCAATTACTCTTTAATTCAGTGATTCTAACGCACATCTATGCTAGAATATCATCACACTCAACTGTAGGAGAAAAAATAATCACCTAACTTAGAAGACCAGTGTGTAGTCCAAATGAAATAATTGCCAGCAACAGTGATAGTACAATATAAAGCTTGAAACTTCATCAGAGGCTGAACATACCACCATTCTCAGTGACTTCATTACACATATGAAAAACTGAATACATGGAATAAATAGCATGGAGTAAATTCCAAAATACTTTTTACATACAGCATTTTTCCTTGTGGTAGATCATTCACTATACAAGACACATTTTGACAAATAATACATATAGCATGAAACCACAATTTTTTAATGACAGTCTACATCTTGGACCAATTTTCAAAGGAGAGTACACATATCTGTAGACTTAAACATGAAATCCTGTTCTGTAGTCTGTCTTTCAATGCCAAATAGTGATAGTCTTAAGTGTAACCATGTGTATCCAAACACAAGAACCCATATCAAAAAAACAACTTTCTGGCATCCAACACAGAGCAAAATGCTATTTCCCTTTGTCATCATAATTTCTGTTCTTTCTCCCTCAAAGTTTGATGTTGAAATGCACATATTTGGTATGCATATACTCTGCAGATCTAACAGAAGCTCATGCTGTGCCTTAAGAACCATTAAGAACTGTGGAATTTGACAGAATTGTATAAATATATGATCAGAGAAAGCATCAGGACCACAGAACTTAGAAAACACACACAGAAGGCAGAGAAAAGGAAGAACATAAGAGCACAGCAAATAACGTGGTAGTAGCAAACATCATCTCCATTAGCATTGCTATTTTTGACTTTATTTGTTGCTTAAATCTTTTCAATGGAGTTCTGAGAGGAATTAGGTAGGTAAAAAACCAAAAGGATAGGAGTAAATCTTTGAGAGCAAATGGCAAATCTGTATGGACAATAGGCTATACAGAGTAAAGACAGCAGAAATTTAAAGTCGTCACTGTTTTAATGCTTTCAGCTTCCAGTTTCTGCAGTGGCTCTGTCAGCTTTACTCTTTGGCTGGCTAAGGTCTGCTGCTTCTTTTGTACATTTAAAAACCTGTGTGGTGAAGGAAGGAAGACATTTAAGCTCCGTCCAATTTACCGTCTAGATGGGCAGTGATGTGCTCCCAGATGTCCAGCCACATAGCACTGTGTTTAAGCACAGTAACTTCCACTCAGTCTTCATTCCTAGCTTTCATTTCAGCGTAAACTAGGAAAGCTGTGCCTCTCCATCATCTCAGTCCTAGGTGCACTTCTAACCCTGATATCTAGACATAGCCTTAGTGATTCTTAGTCCATACGTCTCAGTTTGAAAAGTTACATAATTTGACAAGAAGTTTTAAGCATCAATGCCTATGCAAAGTATGAACAGCAAGGCTGAGTACTAGCTGCGGATAGGACTTTTGAAAAATAACAAAAACAATTAGCAGAGGGTGGTCTCACCAATCCTTTAAGAGGGAATTTCAGACCCAGATAGAATTTTGGACAGAAAAAGGATCATTTTTGCACTCCTGATTTTACAAAAGGCCATACAGGTCATTTAAGGACTGAAAAACCTAAGAGAACCAGAAATGCTTTATATTGGCTCAGCTGAACAGAGATATTGAGCAAACTTTCAAGATGTGTTGTATATGCCAGAAGAACAAGCCAAGTCAAGCAAAAGAGCCCCTATTGGTGGCACAGAAAAAATTGTTCCCTTGGAGCAACACAGGCTTAGATTTGTTTAGATTGGCCAAGAAAATAAATGTACTTCTTTCTGGACTAAATTTACTAAGAAGCAGTATTTTGTGAAGTTTGGGTGTAGACAAGTTACTGCTAGTGTGCCCTTAGTCGTAATCCAAGTGACTTTTGAAAAAGGTCACTACAATTAAATTAGAGGATATAGCACCTAAATACAGGTTGCCACCTGTAGGTATTTGTCTTGGTAAACAGGGAGAATTCTAAAGCTTTTACTGATGACAGAAGTTGATGTCAGAGTTTTGTGAAAGTGTAAATACAGCTATATGCAATTTGATCTGGTGGTCGTGGAGTTCTCAACAATCACTTGACTCAAAGCACTGTATATATACATGATGGAAATTTGATCAGAACACAAAGGAGATGGAGAAAGCACAAAGTCCAATCAAAAGTGACTCATGCCATGCACTCTAATCACATGATGATTGACCAAATTTCTCCAATTTCCCACCTTTTCCTATTTACACTTTGGCGAGACACAGAAGGACTACCGTTGGATACTGTTGTTCCACACGCTTATGAGAATTACCTGAGTAGACAAAGGCTGCTACCCCCAGTTTCAGGAGAGGACGTAAGAGTCATTCAGCTTGATTATTTTTTTCTTTTCTAGACACGATTAGGCAGTTTTTACAACAGATAAGACAGCTAAACCCCAGGTCCTCAATACTATCAAAATCAACTGCTTACAATTTCCAATTAGCAATAGTTATGATATTTCAAGAGAGACCTGTCACCTCAGAGACTAGTCAAAAATACCTCAGCGCATGATAAGCAGTGTATGCAGTAGGCTGATTACAAATATTTGGAAGCAAGCCCCATACATGTAGTTTAAGGATTAATATATTAATTAATATATTTGGTCAGGATGTTGAGCAAAGATCGTGCTCTGCATGCATGGAAGCTCTCTTAGATTAAGCCCCTTTGCTGGCATAGCAGGGAAAATGGGGAAGCTGGAGGAATGAACAAAGGAACATGCTTAGATATATTTATGTTCTTTTCATGTTCTATATCTGTCTAAAAATTCATACTAAACCCAAATATATTATGTAACTGCAACTCTAGTAAAAGGCCTCCTAATCCTTCATCCTAAACTGGGAGATATAATAGAGTCATGGACTTTACACACAGATGGTCCAAAAGTGAGATATAACCAAAAGTAAGAAGCAAGTAACCAGAGTTCTGAAGTTCTTGGACTCAAACTGGTAGCTGTGTACTTCAGGGAAGAAGATGTACATTGTTTCTGCTTCTTGCTTCCCATCCTTCCCTTCCTCTTCCCTCCTTTCTGCAAAACACTGTTTAATCCATTCATTTGTTTGGTTCATCACAAACATCTGCAGAAGTATTTTTCCAGACAAACTAGGTGTATTTTCCCAGGTTTCTAGGTGAATATTCAAATCTCTTTTAGTAAAGAGACTTCTAGCAGTCTTTTTTTTCTGCCAAAAAGGCCTGATAAAAAGACTACTGTTGTTAAGTTTTAACTTGGAAAATAAATTGTGGTGTATGAAATTTTACCTTTAAGGAGTTCATCTTGGAAAGTGTATCACTGATCAAAAAGGATCTTGCTCCATTACCACAAAACCTGAAGTTACCTGGTTACCTGTTGACCACAAAATGCTCAACAAAGCGTGCCACTTCAGCTGGCACCCCAGCACATTACCTCAAACTGGCTTAGGACTAATCTCCTAGAAACAAGTCTCGAAGATGGCTAGTTGAAGTCGTCCAAAACAAAGACAGGGAATGAACTAGGAATTAAGTGATGTAGACCATCTTGGGTAAAGTGCCTGATCTTCTTCCCCAGCTCTCTTCTCTTCAGGAGTGAGAAGTCACTCAAACTAGGACAGAATAAAGGAGGTACCTCTGCTAACTGTTTGGATTCCTCCTCAAAAAGCTTTGTTTATTCCAAGCTATTATGTGTACAGAGATCCTAGTACATGGCTTTTAACCAAGGCTGTCAGACCACAGCCTTGCATCACAGTTTACTCCTCCACTTGCAGTGTGGTGCAGCATTCATCGGACGTACAACAAAGTCACAGGGAATCTCCTGCAAGTAGTTGCCGGAAGCTGACACCAACACTAAAGTTCCAGAGTCCAGATGTTAGGATGGTGCTGACAGTTCTTTGGAAGAGCCTTATGTTTAGGGATCTCAAGACTGTCAGCCACCCTGCCCAGAGGTGATTTGGAACGATCCCATTGCATCTGTCTTTCCAGATTCCCTTTTGATGGATGGTTTGTTTATCCAGATAATGTCTCTTTAAGAGTAACTCTTTTGCCATAGCAGGGAAGTGACTGAGTTGTCACCTCAAAGGCTGTGCTATACCTGCTCTTTTGGTTTAATGCAGATTTTAAAAATGCTCCAGGCACTACAGAGCAACTAAAGGACTTCTAGCCTGTGACAGAGCATATTCCTGGGCCAAAGCTGCTAGAGGTATTATGTTACATGAACGGTCAGCTGTCAGTTTGTATCCAATTGTATTTTCTTTTGGACACAGGAACATAGCCATTTAAAAAATAAAACCCAAACCACTCCACTGTGTTGGTGATACTTCTTGCAGATGTTATTAATTGCCCTCAGTGACAGAAAAATAATTTTCCTCATGCAGAAGGCTCTTACAAACATGATCTAGAGATGTTTTTAAATAACATTTTTATCACACCTTCAGGCATTATCCTTCTACAACATTTTGGCAAGTATGAGGTATACTGTCATGTCCCAGAATACCATAAGACTAGCAGTAAAAATAAAGTATGTCTGTCCTGCAGAGTTCCTTCCAGTACTGCATAATTTAAGATAAACACCCTAAAATGTATAAACATGTACTCATTAAAACATACTACTTACAATTCAAACAAATGAGATGGAAGTGAGCATGGAAAAAAGGATTTAGGAGATAAATAAAGCCCCAAATCACTATTATTTTGTATTAAAATAGTCACATTCATCTAACTGATACTAGATCGATTATTTTAACGCAAGGCAACTGTACACAAGTTCTCTTAATAAATAATTCCACCTCTCTCAACTAAAATGCCACCACATGTCTGCTAACAGAAGAATTTGGCTTTACAAGTCAGACCAAACCTGATTATAATCAGCAATCTATTTTTCTTAAAAAATTCTGTTAAATTGCATCCTAGCTCTCCAGACAACACCAACAGTAGAACTAAATGTGCTTTGATTATAATGGGAGCTTAGACGTGCAGTTCATTTGCAAGCATTACATTCAGGCATCTACAGTCTAGTACTAAACCCCACTCTTAAATGGTTTAAGTGGTGAAAACTTGAGAATTTAGGACTCCATTCAATAGCTTAATGACAACAGGGCATCTTGCTCGGCATCCTGCTTTCTACTAGGGAAGAGTGCAGGCCTCCTACAAGCACTCTACTTTATCTACTAGTCTCATGTGGATGCCTCGAGACACCTTATGGCAATGGGCAAATATGGTTAGACAACTGAACTGGTTCCCACATGTCAATCTTTACATGAGAGGAACAAGTGCTTGCTTCTCTCTGCTGACTATAAAGGAAGGATAGCAGGTAGCTCAGGTATCAAAGCTGAGCAGAATAATCCCACTGCAGATGATTTGAGTGTGGTGTGGTGGTGACTTAACAGCAGATGGAGGATGAACTTTTCCCACGTGAAAAATCCTAAAGTGAAGCTCAGTAAGCAAAATTCAATCCAGTTTTGTGCATATCCAGAGACAGGTAAACTGTCTTAAAAGTGCATTGAGTATATCACCTTGAAAAGAAGACAAGGAAAATAATGTCATTTCCTATTTGTGTCTTGGAGAGAGAAAACTCTTTTTAATACCAAGCTTACTGTTTCCAGCTACATTTCAGTGCTTCCATGTGTCAGTAGTGATTACCAACTCATACAAAAGCTCCAGTACTGCTGTTTGCCCTTCGTGCTTTCCTTGGCCTTACAGCATGACTGGTGCAGGTACTCTCCAGGTATCATCTCACTGCAGAGAACCTGGTTTTGGGCCAGGGCAGACTGCAGTTTCCAAAGCTCAAGTCTATTCATGAAGACTATGTATTTCAGAAGGAAATTAATTCTCTGGCAAATTAATGTCAAAACACACTCAAAATAATAACTCCACAACACCAAATAGCAAGAAGTTACATGTGTCATACAGAATTTCATGTAAGGAATTCATTCTTACTAAGATGGGTTTTGTAGCGTGTTATATCAAAAAGGAGAGATTAAAAAGGATGGGGAAATCGTGTATGTTTGTATACACTGAAAGTAGCTCAAAGCTTTCTTACCTTCGGAAAAGCACCATGAAAATCAAGGTAAGTCGGCTAGAAAATTGTGGGTTGCACAATAAAAATCAGCTTTATAAAAAAATCATAGCAAAAATCACTCTTTCATTGGATAATTAACATGTTGCATTAATCTTCAGGAAAGCTGGCGTCGGACCTTTCTTTTCCATCTTGACACCTTTTCCAGACTAAGTTTTTTTGAATTTGCTTTAACTTAAGTGTCAAGAGTTTCCATTTTCTATAGTCAGTCTTCTGAAGAGTAGAAATTCCAGCACTGTCTTTGCTCTAAAAATCACTCAGTCCTCACTCTTTCCTACCATGCTGAAAAATCTGTTGTTTTTCATTATTCCAAGTCAGAACTCAAGGGCCATCCTCCCACCTCGGAACTATTTTAGGATGGAGAATTTGTTTTGATTTTGTTTCTCTGCTTCCTAAAGATTATTCTGTTTGATTCTCAGAGTCTTTTAATCAATGGCTCTTTCCTCTGCAGCAACATTATGGATAATACAGAGTATTTCTGCAAGCTCTCTCTTTCTAAAGTCCTACCTGCTGTTGGTTGCTTTGAATTCTCTGAGTTTTCAAAGCTACACTTTCCATTTCCTCATCTGGACATCCTTTGTCTCCATTAGATCCAGCACTTTGTCAGAAGGTGTAATTTAACATAAAATATGAATGTACAGTAATAGAGCTAGGATTCACCTCCCATAGTTATTAATATTTTGGTGAGGAACTGAGGCAGAAGTGTAAATATCTTATGCTGTAGTCAATGGAGAGAAACAAGCATTTCAGAAAGACTGAATGATCCTCCTGCTAAGTACTTCCTTCTATTGACTAAATAAGGAGACAAAATTCATATTTTAGATACTGTACTTAGATGCCTGACTTTCATGAGAATACCTCCAAGAAAAAATACCAGAAATCATACTTTTAACATAAAGCAAAATGGTCAAGTTAAAGCCAGGAATCTCTTGAAGATGTACCTCTGTTTATTTTGCATATATTATTGTAAAAACAAAGTGAATATACTGCTATCAGGCTGAGGTACCTAGTGTGATTAGTGTCAAGACTTGAATTTCAAGGTAACATCTTAAAAACCTTGAAAAAATTCTCTCTAGTAAAGAACAGAAAATTGAATCTTGCATAATTTCCTGGGATATTACTAACATCAATACAAAATGTAGACCTCTATTGTCCTGGCTCTCCTTCTAACAAAAGTCTGAACTAGATAATAGCTTTTTTGTACTGGATTCTAGTAAAAATGAAAACTCAATTTCCAGAAAACTTTTTTTTGTAATAAGAAAAAAAGACAGACAACCTGATTTTCTTCTGTGTTATCTGTTAATAGAGTACTGCTTCTTGTATGTAGATGTTACTTTGCAAAGCCACTACATATCAACATTAGATGATTTATTCAACATTTGTATCTGTTTAGGAATGCACTAAATGTGAATGAATTTAACTACCAGGGAAACAAGTGGTTCATATAACTCCAGGAGTCAGGAGTAAACAATTTGCAATCAGAAACCACAAAGAAGCATACTTGTGTAGTGGATGAGAACAGCTGTAAGTGATGACAAATTGACATTTAGGGATAAGAAACATAATTTGCAGAGCAATGAAAGCAAGAAAGTGATGAAATAAAAAAAAATGAGGACAAATGTCTTATTCCTATGTAATTAGTGTGATGGGTGCCTCCCCTGTTGCCTATCAGCACCTTATTTCTGCACAAACTCCAGTGGTTACTTGACCAGATGACTGTTCATCACATTTGCTTTAATGTCTAGAACAACTTAGCAATATGGGTGCTTCAGACAAAATGTTTACTACACAAGTGGTATAAACATTATACGTGAGTACGTGTACAAAGAAGGCAGAGCAAGTTCATCTTCCAGAGCTATTTAAGTCTTCCCAAAGCTACCCATGGGCACATATCAAATGACATGGAATTGCTTATTTTAAATTTATAAACCCACCTTCCACAGTTGTCACTGAGAACAGAAGCATTGTTTGGATGAACTGCACCTTAATTTTTTGTCAACCACAGAGTCTTTTAATTTAATTAATATAAACACTAACATTCCACTGGCAGGAGTCTTGAAAGCATGAATAATACTCCTTGCAACTATCCCAGATGCCCTAGGACATTATAGGGATTTGGTGTTAGACTGGGGACAGGATTCCTCTCATCACAAAGTGCAATCTAGTTGCCTAGGTCTTCTCTGGTTTAATGGAGAGAGAGACACTGACACTTCCACCGGGAAGTCGACCTGAATAAAGGTCCTGGTGAAAGAAAAATTGTTCCAAAGATAATCGTATCTTTCTTCGCTGAATACACAGAAATCTCCTATGGCTAGCTTGGAGGAGATACCCAACTTTTGGATGGCTAAAGTTACTTTAAATACATCATACCTTTAGATATTATATTTTATGAATAAATATTTTTTATATTTCAGAAACAAAGCAGAACAGATGACAGAGCAACACAGGTGCACGTGTAATGGCACTGCAGGAGTGGGAAAGGCAATGGGCCCATCAGGAGCAAGAGGTGTGTACAACATAACTGTGCTCTATCAGTTGCCCTACTTGACAGCTTTTATCTCCACTTAGGTTAATAAATCAAATAACAAACCGCCTTCCTTGTTTTATTACTTATTTGTACTGTTTTATGCTTTTACTGGTGCTGAACTGTGAATACATTAAAGCAACAAAAGAGCAGGCAATACAATAGGCAAACATTACAAATCAAACAAAAGAGAAAGGCCCCTTTTGTATTCGAACTAGCAAATTTCATTTTAATACAGCCAGATCTGCTGCTGGAAACTCTGTCTCATATTGGCTGGGTAGATTATGCTGTCATAAAGTTCAGATGTTACTGCTGGCAACTGCTGAAATGGGTTTGCATTTCCACCAGCAAGCTGATCATATTGACAGATTTAGGTCAAAGCACTGAGGAAGCAATTCACACCTGCTCTGGAGAACTGGACAGGCTAATACACACTGATGAAAACCTTCACTGTATTTAGACTAAGAGTCCAGATTTTTCAGTGCTGCTGCAGTTTGCTCACTATATTAGCAGTCATGTACAGACAAGCTACCTTTTAAAAGCTGGAAGAGTTTTCCTTCCTAAACTATATGCTTTAAAATTGGCCAACTGCCTTTGTTGGATTTTGAGTTTCTCTTGTATAATTTAGTTACTGTTTCGTGTAAAATACTTAAAACTAATGAAAACAAATAGTACTCAAGAAAACTTAGAAGACATGGAAGTAATGATAATAAGCACCAAGTTATCTTCACCAATGAATTTCCTCTCTTCCTGTGTGTCTTGTAAATTCTAGGTAACTCACATCCAATAGTAATGTATGTAGAAGGCACTGCAAATGCTGAACACGGTGCTTGTGTTAAACCAAAAATCATCTGTTATGCTACTGCAAACCTGTAAGTCCTGATACTCAATCATGTTTCAATTACAAAGACAGGACACAGATCCATGAGTGAGCGCCCCTAGTCCAAATCCTGTGTCCAGAACAGGTACAGCAGTTCTAGCTTTTTGGACAATGTCCACTACAAGCAGGCAGCAGGCCATCCAAGACATCCCAGATACCAAAGGGCACTTTTATAAACCGCTTCCTGCTTCGCTTCCGACCAAACTTGAAAGAACTGAGCTAAGTGTGAGCACTGTGCTCCAGCCAAGTGTTAGGTCCTCCCTTAGAGGATCCTTGTTCAGCAAACCAAGCTGCTGTGTTTTGCTCTAGCTGAATTTCTCAGGTGGTCTTTTCAGTGCATCCCCACTGAGCGAGCTTTCCAATGCCACAGTCCAACAGAACAAAAAAGGACATTGCTGTGGCTAGATCACTGCTCCAAAATTAAACATGAGCAATCCATTGAAAACAGAGTATCTCCTTTGATTCTGTGGGCTGACTACATCAGATAAGACCTGAGGCACAAAAGTCAAAAACATTTCCACAATAATTTACCATTATTTTAGAGACATTCAAGGGCAAATGAAACCAAATAAAATGCTTAGTAAACCAATGTAAATAATGACTTTTTAATTAAAAAAAACTTTCCTGCTGACTGGGGTGTCTTCCTCGATCAACAAGCAACACAACCATCCATACCTGAATACAGGTTTCTTCAACCTGAACTTCCATAGTCAGTACAGAAAAATGCTTGTCAGGAAGGGATGTAACCAGAAGCAGCATGAACACAGGGATGTGAAATGTTATACGAGCTTTAGAGCAGTCTGCAACAGGTTTTGCATAAAATTATTTAATGCTCAGGAGGGTTGCCATACAAAGAGACAGTGGCAGAGCACTGCTGCACTACTCCACTGCAGTAGAAATGGCGACAGAATTCGGGAAAGAGGAACACAGACCTGACACAGGCACCTGCAGTCCTCCTTGCTGCATTGTGCTACAATTTCTCTCCAGCTTTGGAAGAGCCATGGTCAGGTTCTCCAAATATAAGTCATTTGCACAAGCAAGAGGAAAGGAAAGAGGGATTAAGAAGAAAAGAGAAATCCATAAGACATTTTATAAGTAAAATTCTTTCTTGAAGAAATGGAAGAGAGTGCACTGAATGCTGTAGTGTACTGTTTTGCAGTAAAGTAAAAATGTAAGGATGCAGGAGAATTTGTATCAAAACAACTCTAGAGTAAAGGAAAAATCGTTTGTGATAGCCAGTAAATGGGAAAGATACATTTTGGATTTTAAAAATGAGTTCCCTTTAATATAGTAAAGGAAAACCCTCCAAAACAATGAGTCGATAGGAGAGCAGACAAGCTTTATTAAAGATTAAATAAAAATTTAAAAAAGCAAGTCTCTTTTCCTGTAGTTTTTAATAAGAGTACTCCTTAAGCTGGAAATAAGGAACTACATACCACAGCGTTTTTGTTTTTTGAGTTAGCCTTAGTGTCAACTCAGTATGGAGAAGCATTTGTTAGGTGCCTTAAAATCCATGTATACTTTGGCTATTACTGCTCAGGAGTAACTGTGTTTCATTAGAGCCACTTGGGTACCATTTGGGTATTTTGGGTCAATACAGTTCATTCTGCTCAGATGTTTGACAAGATACTCCCTGTCCTAAAGGAAATGTGATTTACTTCACCAAGTATGAAAGACCTGCAGACAGACCTTGAGGCAAATTTCACCATCTGCAAAACCATCAAGGTAGGGGGAATACCACAACCCTACAAACACTGTAGCTTTTATTTTCCCTACACTAGGAATTTACTTACTCAAAGGGGAAGGAGATACGAATTTTAAGCGTTAGGTGGTACAGTATCCCATTATCTCAGAATCAAAACTTTCAAACTTGAGAATGTTTACTCTCCCTCCTATCCTCTGGGCAAACAAGATGCAGTGCGGTTTACCGGTGCTCGGGGGGGTGCGTGTCATGCACAAAGCTTTAAAATTTCCTGTTTATTCTGAGTGGACATTTGAAATCCTGGGACACAGATCATAAAACTAGGCCTTTTGTCTTTTATACCTTGCCAGCAGCAGACTGCTCACTCTTCTGTGGTAGCATACATACATGATATATCAGCTTTTGGATCATTTGAAAGGCACATAAATGTAAGCTGTAAAGAAGGCAGTGAAACTTGAGAATCACGTGTAGCTTGTCAGACTGTGAATTATGACAGCCATCTACTTGAGTAAGACTGTAAAGATCTCTTATGAGGAAATCAATTCTCATTAAAGAATCCACAGACAGCTGCTCATATTTTTTAAAAAAACACAATTAGCCTGTGCAGCACTAGTAGTCCTAGTTCTAGTGGAAAAAAAAACCAACAAAAAACCCAAACAAAAACAAAATAAACAAAGCTTTGCAATATTACTGAGTCATATGCTAGTGTGACAACTCCTGTTTATCTTAACTTTCTGCAGCTTTAAACATGAAATCTAAGAGGGAGGAAGCAGGAAGACAATTTAGCAGTCAAGAATAGCTGGTGTGAAAGGAAGGGAGGGAGCTTTCCCCTTGGGCTGTGAAAAGATAACTTGCAAAGTCTTGCTCTTTCTTTCAAAATCCACTTAAAATTGGGGATGGTGATTTACTGAATACGCAGATTCTGATACTTAAAAGAAGTCATAGATGCCAACGTAATTTTTTTTTCAAAAAACAACAATCTTCTTTTGGCCTCAAAGATTTTTCTAAGAAACAGGTTCCATAAAATGAATAAGAAGATTGTAGCTGACCTTGTACACGCATTCAGAGTATATAAATATTATTTTGTGGTATATTATAGAAACATTAAATGGCTTGGGTTGAAAGGAACATTTAAGATCATCTACTTTCCACCCCTTGCCATGGACAGGGACACCTTCCACTAGACCAGCTCAAAGACCCATCCAATCCTACCTGTTTTCCTGTATTTTCTATAATGATTTTAAAAGCTAATGTCTATATTTCTATTTTCAAAATAGCAAAAAACCCCCAAACAAACAAACAAACAAACAAAAAAGGCTAGTTCAAGCAAGTTATGGTCATTCAAGGAAAAAAAAAATTGTTTCCAGTTCTGGGTTTTAAACTAGTTTTAGAATGTATCTTTTGATACACTTATATTTCTTTCAGGGAAGGGGGAAGATATTCCAGTATTTTAGACAGCTGTGCAAATGTCCCCATTTAGGTGGGTTTTGCACTCAGTAAGAGTAACAAGGAGCAAAACTGATCCAGCTGTGCTGCACTGTACACACACAGGGGTGGATTATCTTCCCACCATGTACGGAGTAGAGCTTTGTACAGCAAGAAACAAAACAGAGGTTCTACAGCTCTTCTCATATCTGGATGATTTTGAGGACCTAGCTTGTATAAATCTGCCATCTTGCCACCAACTGGAATGAAGATTTAGAGCCATGCACATTCACATACTCAGAAGCCACAGGAGTTGCCCATGGCATCCTTTTTTCCATTATAACAATTAAGCTACGTACACACTGTTGTAGCACTTCCATTCCAAAATTCATTTTCATAGCTCAAAATGAAGCCAGTGTGTGATTAAGCAAACTGATATCTGTAAAAGAAAATTTACGACTGGTAAAAAAATGCTCTACAATTATTTTTAGTGTTGAAAAAGCCATACACTAGTACAGCACGCATGCCAGAGAAGACTGAACATTTCTTGAACATTGGTTTGTGATTTACGTAGAGGCTCACAGGTAGACCCTGTGATTGTTTGATGGTGACCTCTGATGTGAATGCTGCTTTTCCAGAGGGCAGAGCACTTGGCACAGACCCGAAAGTCATGAGACTTGCATGAGACTGAGACATTACCATCTGTACCTTCGACCTCTTTTGTAAAATGGTAAGAACTGCCACAGTTCTCCCTTGAATGGCTGCTAAAAAGCTTAACTAATCACTGTTAATAAACTACACTGAGGCTTTCTCACAGCATGAGGCTCTCTCTCATACCACAGTATTTGGTTCTCTGCACAGAAGAACATAGAAAAAAGAGCTATCTCAATGCAGAGTTCCAATTCCATCTTAGAAAATGGAATTTTATTTTAGGACCATTAAGACACACGAAATGAGATCCTCAGAATGCCAGCTTCATTGAAGGCTGCTGGACTTACTGTGCATCTCAGTAAAATATATGGGCCTCAGTTTTTAAGAAGTAGCATTTTTAAAATGTTTGAGAACTGGAAATTAATCCATGAGTGCTTTGGCTCTTCAGATTCAGAAACACTTCAGCCCACACAGTTTGCAATTAAGTGCTTGTTTATTAAATATACATTGCAATCAATGTTAGGCACCTATTTTCATACTTTGCTGAAAAGGAGTAATACCAGTGTTGTTTAAGAACTTTCTCAGTCAGGTTCCAACTGCAGTTATTAAAACAATCAGATAGACAGGGCTGTTTCTGAGGCTTCAAAACAGAACTTCATGTCCCTTGTGGGTAGTGAAATAATATCTATTTAATGTTCATTTCACAGAGTACAAGCTCTCTAAACTATTTTTGCAACTGTATTTTCACAGTGTTCATTTCCCTGGTATCAGGAGCGGTTAAAGAGCCTTGCTCATCTACAGCAAAAGCAATAATGTTTCTGCCAATATCTGAGAATGAAAGCTGAAACAGCACTCAAAACACATCTTGAATAAATGTTCAAAAACATATCCTTAGGGTAGTTTCCCTTGTTACTGGCAAATCAAGTTTGCGTGTGTCTGATAAAATGGTTTGAACTACAGACGTTTAATACTGCAAAGAATGTTTGATGATGTTAGGACATGCCATATGACAGACTCAGAGCAACTCACGATTCTCCTAGTTTGCCAGTTCTTGCTACTAAAAAGAAAATCTATCACATGTATTGAGCTGGACACCCATTTTCTTCATCTTTCTAATTACTGGCTTTTTACAGGTAATTTCTGAAGTTTTGCCTCCTACCTTTTTTGGTAAGCCTGAGGCTTTGTATTAACTTGCCTTTATTACAACACATGACATAAAACTCCCTGAACTACTTTTCCTAAATGATAAAAATTACAGTCAATAACTTTTACATTACTCAAGTGAGAAGCTAAGCACATATTTTTGCCAGTGAGGAGCACTATTAGCAAAAGAAAATCTTATCAGGGAAGAATTCTTGTACTTTCCTCTCTCCTGAGCACTTCAAATCATGACTAGATAACTTCCCAGAGATTCAGCTAAACACAGAAGTCAGTGGTGAGATAAGTGGGTAAACTTGTAGAAAACAGGAAAGATTTTAATCAACATAGAGTCATAAAAGCAAAGTAAAGCATACTAAGCCAAGCCAAATGAAAAAAAATGGAGAAGTACTGCTTTAAATAAGCTTAAACCCATATTGAATTCTATCAGTTGAATTGGAGGACAGAGACATCTTCCACAATCACCTCTGAAAATGCCACTCCAGTGATGTTCTGCTCAGGATATTCACCCCAATATGCAAAGTCCTGCCCAGGAATGAGGAGACCAAGACAGTTATGAAAGACACGCCAGACACTGGAGGCTCTAGGATGGTGGGCAATAGCGATACAGTTTCCATTTATTTAATTCAAATAGGAACCCCTAGAAACTGAGGAATTATAATTGCACCATACTGTTTTCAGTTGCAACATTAATTCAAATTTCTTGTACTTGTGAAACTTCTGCTTCTCAGAAACAAAAAGTTTCTCAAGCCCTATCGGTGCTTGTGGTGGTGTCAGAACCGTGGAGAACAAAAAGAAAAGCTTTTCTATTCTCTTTTGTTTTTCAGCTGTTGAAACATTTAACTGGTATTTTGGGTGACATACAGTTCTGTTCAGAAGAGAGAACTGGGATTATGCTGGATGACAAACCAGTGGTCAGCAACAGTTTGATTGCATTAGGCCTAATTTGGATCCAGTGGTGACTCTGCATCATTTCAGGTAGTAAAATGCTCTGGTTTCTTACAGGACACAGAAACTGCAGACTTTTCTTTTCTGGAAACTTTTCAAAACCGATGCACACTGAAAGCCTCTGAAAACTGAGCACAACCTTTTTAAAGAGGTACTCCATAAAAATATTTGCAAAATATTTGTGGATAGATGCATTTGCCCTTGGCTATTATGTTTCTGTGTTCACCTGCAGATGAAAGCATTTGTTTGGCATATAGCTTAAAGTTTAGCAACAAAACACTGAGGCAATTAATATTAGGACTTTAAGACTGCTAATTTTCCCTCCATGATCTTCCCTCTTCTGGTCATATTTTGAAATTATAACTCTAGTAAGCTATGTCCAGAAAAACAATAGAACAGGCAGAAACCACAGGTCCTGTCTGCTGATGCTAGTTACTACCATCTGCATAAAGGTTTACTTTACTGAGTATATCCAATATCTTCACATCTTCCAGAGAAGTAGCAGTCAAAAAGGCTGTTATAAGAGAAGCATTTCAGATTCTCCTGCTGAACATGATCCTTTCTGTGATAATATACACAGCCTGCATCTGCATCTTGTACCTACATTTGTCATGACTGCTTTACAGTAGCCTATTTGGGAATTTTTCCAGGCTTATTTTATTTAGAAATAGAGCCAACAGACAGAACTGTAGGCATTTAAACTACCTGGCAATTCCTGCATTTAAGAACTGTTTAAATAAACCACAGAAATAGTCCCAGGAGAAAGTCAACCAATCAAACCAAACCCAACCAACACGGTGTTTCCTTTCCCTTAACTACTAGCATTCAAAGTTATGCAAAGTTGTTTTCTCTCTCTGGCCTGAAGTTTCCAGTAGTCTTTTCTGCCAAGTTTAACAGGAGAGGACAAGGGAATTTCATGGCAGTGGCACTCCTTTGGAACCTATAAACCAGGTCTACCACTTTTTCAGGAAGCATTACAATCATTGATAGCTGAATAGAGGGTCATTATCTTGGAGGCTCTCTTTTAAGGCTGGTAGTTCTGCCCAGGTCTCAAAAGGCACATCTTTACTGTTAAATAAGAGAGACAGGGTTTGGGTTAAGCAGCAGGCCCATAAATCATCCACAATATTTAAATGATAGTTCACACCCTGGTTCCCTTTCAGGCTGCTTCAGGTAACTCTCTCCAAGATAAATTTAGTTCCAGAGAAAGCCACCCCCTCAGCTGTGCAGCCATGAGCCAGTTTGTGCCATTTGGCTTTGAGGCCGGGGATTTGGCTCATGGCCCCTTTTTAATTAGCAGCATAAACATCACTTCAAAGAACATATGTGGGTGTCAACCCTCATTAGAGGATTTGTGGTTGTGAATCCCAAGTGAGCAGTCATCTCTGTTGAAGACTTAATTTAAGCACCTGCAGTCTAGAAAAAGGGAAGGATTTAATTTGCACTTTTTATTAGTTAGCCCTAATGGGAGCACTACTCTGAGGTGTTTCTCTTTTCCTTAGCAATTAGGATGTTTCCTTACTTTACTTAGCAGTTTGGATTACCAACTAGGACAGGAATGCCAAAAGTAGACATCACATTTTGTACCATGTAGGCACCCACCTCCACAACCAGATCCACCCCTACACTCCTCCATAAAGGATTTTTCTTTTACAGGTTTTCACCAGGCTTAGACTCAATCTCTGCTCATTCAGTCTCTGCTGATGCAAATGTAGATGAAGAACAGAAGCTTCCTGGTTGGAACTGTTTAGAAGTGGTTAAGAGGCCAGGCAGGACAGAGCCTCACACGCTAGGAAAAAAAAGAGTGTCACAAGATATTGTAGCACCAAATAACAGAACCACGTTCTTTCGCCTCTGCAGTTTTTCAAGCCATCATAGATGCTATCGCTCCTGCTCTTTCTTCCCCCTTTAAGGGGTCAACATCAGTTCAGTGATGACCACAGTCGTGTGGTTGCTGGCTCAGAGTCCGTGATCTCAGAACTAATACTTCAAGACCAGTTCCTGTGGTAAATCCAAAAAAAAGAGGATGCCAAAGAAAGTTGCCAAAGACCTTTCCCTTTCAAGTACATACAATCAAAACCATATCTGAATTGCTCTATAAAAGTATACATGGCTTGTTTTGTTTAGTATTATGTTACTTTTTTCCTTGCTTTTCAGACTCAAACTCTTCAACCTGTTCTTGACTTGATCCAGTTGTACCTCCTGACCAATGCCATGTGCACAGCAGCTGAGCACGTCCGATTTTGCAGTAACAGTGACTGCCCTAAATATCAGAAAACAGAATGGTATTTTTGTTTAGTTATTGTAACACACAAAATACCAAAGTGTTTGGATTGTGATGGATCAGATCATCAGATGCTCTAGCCCAGCTGCTCTGGCTCACTATTATGTTTGTGAACCACCTCAATATAATGTAATATAACAACAAATACATATGAACCACAATTCTTTCCATTTTCTACTATCCTCTCTTCTTCTCCTCAGTCTTGATGGATGGATTAGCAGCTGGCACATATTAAGAGTGGACACTAAGAGACACTAATTTTTCCTCCAACATCCCAGGAAAATCCAGCCCTTCAGGATAAGAATGAGTATGTGTGAGATAAGGATGAGTACCACTGAACAATACTTTTAATGACTCTGGAGATCTTTTAAGCTAACTCTCTGTTTACAGCTCAGAGGAAACAGCACAGGGACCATAAAGTGGCTCCCAGTTGTGGCTTTTCGACTGTTGGTGCACATTACAGATCAGTACCTCCTATGGAAGTCTCCTTGTCTTCAAACAAGTACTATTTCCTTCAAGTAGCTTTATTTCTAAGTCTTTTTCTCCCCTCTGCTTTCACTTGCTATTTGTCCTATTTTGTTGCATGACATGAAGATAAGGAACTCCATCAGCATACAGAACAAAGAACAAAACAAGCTGTACAGAATTACTTCCTTATGGATACCTAAACCTGCTACCAAGCCTTGCTCATTGACTGAATGCATTGATAACAAAAAATAATCCCATTTACACAGCATATATCTGTACAGGAATTTATTTTCAAGTTTGAATTATAAAAATTGCTGAATTGTTACCTGTGTTCAATAGAATCAAAAAATATTTTCTTCACTGTAGTTCCTGCAAAACCTAAACAATAACTCTATGAAAGAACACAAAAATGATCAGCCTTAAAGAAAGCATTTGGGGAGACAATCCAGGTTTTCTGATTTCCAGTTTACTGTTCTGACTGTTCCTGTCTTGGAATCGGTTCTGCAATTCATTTGCAGCTGGAAGAGCTTTATTCACATGACAAGGTGCACAGAGCTTAGGCAGTGCCCTTACTTAGACTGCCAGCTGCTTTGGACAAGGCTTTTTGGCTTGATTCCATGAAGTCCAACTTGCTTCCAGCCCACAGACACTACCAGAGCCCAAACATTTAATCACATTACTCAAGTGTGGGCATGTCAGGTTTTCTGGTAGTACTGAGGTTTCAAGAAAATGCATTCATTTTTACTGCTTTGTGATTCTGTCCGCAGGCTAACACATGCCATGAGACAGTTTTTCCCACATCTTTTTTTCTCCTGGAGGAAAGGGAAAAAAAAAAGCCAAACTATTTCACAAGAAACTTAAGCGCTCTGTGGAATTAAAGAAAAGTTTCAAAACAGAGGGCAAAACTCTAGTTTACTGCTTCACAAAGGATTAAAGGAATATACAGGAGATGTACTTCATAAGTTCTCTTCGAGGAGATGGTCTGCTTGTATGCAAACTGCCTTTCATCTTATCATATATTGTTCACACTAAGGATATAAAGTAGACAGGATATTGAGTGAGGCTACAAAATGATGCAGAAGGAAACAAGGCTCCTTTCAGCAGTTTACGCTCTGAAACACTGCTGAAACACTCCCAAGATTTCCACATCTCTGTATTTTTCTTGGAAATATGCTTGTGCTTATATAAACCCAACAAGCACCTGTGATTTATATTTTGAAGACATGAATTTCTTAAGCAAACTGTTGGTTTAGTCTATATGGAGGCAGTAAGTCTCTCTTCTCTCGTCGCAATGATGCTAAGGCTTTCCACTGTGGAGCCCTCCATTACGTTAATGTCCCCTGGGTGTAGTTTTTGCTTTGCTACATTATAAAGTTAGCTTGGATTTTTATGAATACCTTAATGAATACTTTTCAATCAATACTGGCATTTATACTCAATTCTGTATAAAGAGAATGGGTGCCAGAGAAAATGATCATCCCAATTGTCTGGAATAGCTTGTCAAATAAATAGCACATTTTTTCCTGTTTCCTTTGGAAAATGTATCATTGACAATGCAAAACAATCTAACCCACTCTTTTTAACAGAATGTTCTGTGCAGTGAGTTTGGAATTCCACAAAAGTACAAAATATCCATGCCCAGACAGTGAATTTTATTCCAAGCCATTTTCACTCAATGCCATTGTAGAAACTGCTTTCTGAGTAGACTTTAAGATACTGACCAGTAAAAATACAGTAATGAAACTTCATTTTAAATGGGGCCTTTGTAAGACAGTATCGGGAAGATAAATTCTTCCCAGTGTCTAATTTTGGAGGTGCTAGAAGTCTTACCACTTGAACAAGATGCAATGGGAGCTGCAAGTACTCAGTGCTTCAGAAAAACATGTCCATGTTGTCAGACTGTGCATAATTACATTTGGCTCCTCATCAAAGAGAATCACACAGCTCACACACAAACCACAGGGCCAGATAACAAAGCCACAGATTTTTTTATCAGCTATCAACTATCAGGCTGAACTAGGCAAGGCAGATGCATGGTCTCCCTCTGCCCAACCCACCCAACCACAGATCTCCGTCTGCCAAAGTAATAAGAACTTCAGAAGCAAGATAAGCTCCACTGACACTCACATAGCTCCTGGATCAGACTGCACTTATATCAATGAGATGAGAGCATAATTAAAAGGAGTCAAGCCCATCTGCACCAACTCAAGTAGCTGCATCTGTAAATTAGGTGGGATGGGGCCCATTTTACATCATCAATGGTGCTTCACGTTGATTGAAAAGATCAGATGCTAAAAGTGTTCCTTTTATAAGGCAAAAGTAGGCTGTTTAATGTGAATTCAGATCCAGTGAAGAGCAAGCCATTGATACAGCTACACCTTTTTGTCTGATGCCTTTTTTCCTTCTCTCATATACAGAAAAATCCTTTCCATTGAATATGTACACATAATCAGAGCTGCATAATTTAGTGCAGTCAGTGACTGCCTAGATAAACATGGATTAAATCAAAACACATTTTTATGATTTTCCTTGGCTTAAAAAAAAAATCACTTTTTCTAAATTGCTTTTTTCTTCTGAGTTCTTGAACTTTCATTTCAGTTATTTACATATTAAAGAAACTGAATGGGATATTAGCAAAGCTATATAAAAAAACTGTATTATACCCTGATGCTAGCACTGGAATATCTGTTTTAGAAACAGTGTAAGTCTGCTAAAGAGGCCAGTATTCACTAAACACTTTGCTAAAAATTAATTCAACGCACTTGTATTGGCTCAATGAAATTCCTAAGAAAAAGTATATATCAAGGGTATCCAAAAATGAAGTTAGTATAACCTCCTGCAGGAATTGTTGAAAAGCAAAGTCAAAGAAACATATCAGTATCTTTTCTGTTTTCTATTATTGCAAAAATTGGTTCCAAAAATTTCAGTTTAGGTGTATTGTAGTTGACATCCACATCATGTTATTTGCTGCTTCTATTATGAAAAGTTCAGTTCTGGATACAGATAACATACCTTGTTTAGTAACATCTGCGTGCAGACTGCAAAGCGTTAAAGGTTGGCTGGATTGCTAGAGCTCAGTTTGGGAATTTGACCGCAGGCTCATTCTTTCTATACGTCTGGCCACAAAGACAAAGGAATATTTTATTTTTCTAGGGGAACAACACAAATCTCAGGGGCAAGAAGTGAAGTGAACAGAAAACAAAGAAGAAATATAATTTCAATTCTTTTTAACACAGAAGAAATATTATTTTAATTCTTCTAACTAAAAAAATTAGTCACAACAGAAAAATACAGTATTAAATGCAGGAGTATAGGGAAAGAGTTCTATAGAGCAGAAAGATCATGTCTGAAAATGCAAAACATTATCTTTTGGCTATGTTCACAGCATAAAAATAACATATTTGAGTACCATTGTCTAGCTGGACTTTGCCCCAGTAACGAGACTCTTTTAAGCACGCAATCTTAGCAAGTAAAGAACATCCCCTCTCTGGTACCTCCGCAGAGGGCAGTGGGCAGCCAAGGCTCTGTAGCTGGGTGCCAGGTGTGCAGCAGGCACCTGTGCTCTGGGGAGGCAACAGGGCTGCTGCAGATCCACACTGCATGGCCAAATCTACTGCATGCTTCAGAGCCACAAGGGGGTTTTTCTGCCCAACCACAAGAACAGCTTGCACAGCTCCGTCTCTCAGATGTCCAACCCCTCTACAAAGAGAGCTGAATTGAGCAGAGAAGCAGTAAATACCTAATGCAAGAGCGACGGCAGAAAGAGAGTTTCCTTCATTTTGTGTATTTGTCACTTTTTTTTTCAAGTACGAGTCACTTAATAGCCTGTGAATGTTATCTGCTGTGTATCTATCTGTAGTTTCATATAATTTTGACAGCTGCCTCTGGGAAATGTGCACACCTTTTGACTGTGTCAGATACCAGGCTTCTCTCCACCTCTAAAAAGTCAAGATATATTCACTTTTAAAGTATTTCTCTGCAAAAAGTTTAAAGTTCAAACACTATTCATTGTTCAAACTTCTTACCGTGGTTCAGACAGCCAAAACTAAACATGTCTCCATTGTTCACATGGACCAGTGGAAGACAAGACTACCAGATGCTCTTATATGTATGAATCTATGCCTGCTATCATTCCATACCCTGCTCAAGGTAATGCATTAATTAAGAAACATGTTTAGTACTTCTTTAAAGAAATGAAGCAAGAATCATGCAATCATAGAATCATTAGGGTTGGAAAAGAGCTCCAAGATCATTGAATGCAAACTTTGACCAAACACCAGAAAGCCAAACGTGTCCTGGGCTGCATCCAAAGCAGCGTGGGCAGCAGGGAGAGGGTGGGGATTCTGCCCCTCTGCTCTGCTCTGGTGAGAGCCCACCTGCAGGGCTGCATCCAGCTCTGGGGTCCCAGCACAGGAAGGACAGGGACCTGTTGGAGCTGGTCCAGAGGAGGCCACCAAGATAATTAGAGGGATGGAGCAGCTCTCCTATGGGGAAAGGCTGAGAGAATTGAGATTGTTCAACCTGGAGAACAGGCAGCTTCAGGGTGACCTAATTGTAACCTTCCAGTACCTGAAGGGAGCCTACAGGAAACAGAGAGAGACTGTTTACAAGGACATGTAGTGTCAGAACAAGGAAAAATGGCTTCAAACTGAAAGAGGGCAGGTTTAGATTAGATGCTAGGAAGCAATTCTTTACTGTGAGGTTGGTAAGGCACTGCAACAGGTTGCCCAGAGAAGTTGTAGACATTCCATCTCCAGAAACATTCAATGTTAGGTTGGACAGGACTCTCAGATACCCGGTCTAGTCCTGCCTGTGTAGGGGGGTTGGAACTAGATGATCTTTAAGCTCCCTTCCAACCCAAACCATTCCATGATTATGCCAAACCAACATTTGGGCACCAAATGACTCTTTTGTTTGTTTGTTTGTTTATGGGTAAGGGATTTGTAACACTGAAGTCACCTAAATGATTATGGCTTATATAAAATGGCTTATATAAAAGAGGAATGAGATTTCAAGAACAAACTTACCTAATCACTCCCTTCCTTCCATGAGGTGATTTATGTATTGTTGAACTGCACATGTAGAAACAACCCCTTGGGCCTCTTTAGGTCAAAGCCAATCCCTTGAACTGCCCTTGCAACAACTAGGCAGAGTTGGTCAGATCTGAGTGCAGAGGTCCTATTCCACTGAATAATTCAGATTAAGTACAATTGCTTATCCTCCCAGGTAAGTGTTGGAAGTCCCAATGACAGAGATAAAAGAGGCACTGAGGACCTGCTCCCCAGGCTGGTGAGTAAGCAGAAGAATAGTTGGGTGGGATCTGCAGGTGGATGGTCAAGAACTGCACCAGCCACAAGAATATGCGTAATTACAGAGAGAGGTTAAAAGAAAGGTGTGAATCTGAGGAGTGCAAGAGGTAGAAGTTTAGATGAGGGGGAAAAGACAGCTGAGCAGATGGGCTGGTCAGATGAGAAATAGAAAATTAAATCAGACCAGCCACAACACAGTCTTTTCACCCCACTGGTGACAGGGAAAGTCATTCAGGCTGTCACTTCCTTTTTTAACCAGAATTTCTAAATTAGTAAATGTTGCTTGAGGATTAAACACCACAAATCTACTTGCTAGAGTGATTTTGTTACTGTCCTGAATTTTTTTAAGTATGAAACCTCACCCATCATTCACAGTGAATATTTAAATACTGTTTTATGTATGAAAATGCTAATTTTTAGTATATTAGTATACAGACATTGTAGTGGTGGGTCTGAAATCCTACTGGGTTTCACTGTAAAAACCCAAAGGAAAAAAACAGCAGTCTATGTCTCCAACAACTTGCAATTTAGATATAGTAATAATCACCAATCAAATGAAAAATGATGAAGCAGCATCATTAATGGGCTTGAAAGCAGAAGACAACACTGGCAATTTAACTGCTGTCCTGCTTTGAGCAGTACTGTGCCAAAGAAAAAAACTTTTAAGAAGGATTTGCAGGTGAATTAAAACATGGAGACATAAAGGGGTCCCTTAAAGTGAAGGACAACACAGAAGGGAGTTAGGAGGTGCTTTGCTTGCAGTAGGCACAATGCAGGCTGGCATCATGGACTTTGATACGGGAATTCACTTCAACACTCCATGAGAGACTAGCAGTGGGATGAGATCATGTCCATGGCCTTGTAAAAGAGTACAACCTGATCACAACTAAATTCTTTTTGACAGAGAGGGGAAAATCAGTAGCAATACACATGAAGTGGTGAAAGCAGTGACATGGTCAAAGCAGGAAGAGAAAAAAAATTATCAGTTTAGTTTGGACAGATTTCACATACTGAAGCCACTACATGGCCAAAGATTACTTCAGGTGAGGAGGTAATGGGATGAATTTAGTCTGTAGGGATGTAACATGAAATGTGTATCTTCAGTTTAGCATGCAGGACTTCGGTTTAATACTAGATTGTGGAAAAGCCAAATACAGTGCCCCAGTTATGAGGCTGAAAGAGTTGAAACACAAGAGGTTTTATCCCCAGTGACTGAACAGGGAGGGGAAAACACCTTTGAGAAAAAGGTTATCATGACTCAGCCAGTAGTTCTACAGTTCAGACAGTAGGAGGTAGGTTATTTTTGGGAAGCAGTGAAAAGGAGATAGGAGTGGACTTTGCATTCATGGACCAAATAGAAGAACCAAAGAGAAAGTTCTCAAATACTCCTTTACATTTAGAAATTAATTTTTCTTTGTGAAAAGTAAGTTTGAGTCCTTATTTTTAGAGATAACTGTGTGGCCTTGATGTTTTCCACTGCCCTGGGGGAGATTCTGCCTCTCACAGAATTCAGCCTGACAGAAGTGACTTTTTGTTGCCTATTCTACCCAGTTTGCTCCCACTGAGACTGTCAAGAAGTATGTGACACTGTGAAGTGGTATCCTGGTTCACTGATGCACATTTGAGGGGAGACAGCCAGCTCCACCAGCTACAGGCAAGTAGCAGCAGTACCACAGCCCACAGTTGAAGTGAGTGTGATTCTGCTGATTCTTAGATCCAGCTGCTCACACCTCGGGTTTCCTCCTAGAGCTTGATGGCATCCAGCGTGACAGATACTCAACAAAAACACGTAAAACAGAAAATCTTTAAGGTTACCAAATCCTGACATGATGTATTGCAAGGGAACAGGATAATCAAAAACAGAAAAACAACTGCATCTTCTCAAAGAGCTCATAATATCCAGAGAGCCTGGAAAATAAAAGAGCTTTAGCTACCAAAACAGAAATATTTTCAAAGCATACACTGCCCTCCTGTGTCCAACTCAGTATCACCTTCAATAGTTGCAACTTATTTCAAAAACTGAAAATCAAGCGGTGCTGTGGTGTGCCCCAGATAAAGGAGGAACAACAGTAAAATCCTGGCACTGGGGAACAGAGTGAAGAGACAGCTCAGACCAGGGTGTTGTCAATGAGAAGCTAATCACTGCCACTGGCCTTCATCCACCTTTTATGAAGATCACGCTGGATCCCTAGAACCAGGAGCCCGGAGAGTTGCAGAACTTCTCCTCACAGGTAGAAAGCAAAGAACCCCCACGCTGACCCTGAACCCCACCACAATCAGAGATTGTGCACAAATCACTGACTGCTTTAAACAGCAGTAATTTCTTCTAATTAAAGCTTCTAATGAACAATGTGAGTTTGGCACACTCCTGCTTAAATGCTTACCTGTGCAAAGATAATTTCTTTTTTGGAGTATTCTTGATACCTTCTTCAACAATTCAGGTCTTTTGGAAAAAAAAAGGAAAAAAAAAGGATTTTTACTGTATTAAAAGAACTACAGTGTGAAAAATTAACTGTTTATCTCCTTTAAACAATGTTATGCTGTGCAGGGATACTACTGCACTAGGATGCTTCATTTCTCAGTGTAATTAAAGTTTACTCACCACTAAATACCTCCCCTTTGCTTTTTATTTTAGCTTGCCCTTTTAAGAAAAGCAGGTCCTGGAGCAACTTCAGAGCAAAACTGAGAGCAAATTCAGAGCTACGGTGAAAAACTCACTTGGTACACAATCTTCTTCCACTGCAAGTCACAAATGCACTTGCAGAAACTAAATATTAATTTGAAAAATATCTCTTAAGATCATAGTAGGATTGATTTGAAAATAATATGTATTTGTCTTCTAGGCATACCACAGCTTCCTAATACAATTTTTAAAAAATAATTTTTCAGATTTAACTCAGTTACTATTTGCAAAAATCCAGCAATCTTTATATAAGTAAAAACTTCAGGAGATAAGTAGATACCAGTAGCTAAATTCCAACGATGTTTACATTGTACACTGAAGAAGAGCATTATTGCTGAAATAGAATCTTTATTTCCTGAAACATTCCAAAACAGCAGTATACACAGTTGTAATCAAATATTAAGTCATATGCCATTATAAGAAAGCATTGATTAGTGCAATTGGATTTTGTAAAAGATCTATCAAAAAGATTTATTCGCATTAAAACTCATTTTCCATAAGCAACTGTTAATAAAACATTACAATTTTATTCTTTGTAATAAAGTACTGAAAATCAACAGTAGTTTTAGAGATCACTGTACCTTTGTAAGTGCAATGTGATTTATGCTGCCATTTTAAATACAAAACACTATGACAATAAATTAACAATTCAACAAATGGTGATAGACCAACAAAACCATGCTGACCCAGCTGGATGGCAATTTCCAGTGAATGCTACCTTTTTTTTGTGCTTCTGCAACATAAATATACTGCTTTGTATTGCCAATGGTAAGATTTTGTAAGATATGTTCCTAGCGCTAAAAAAGTACATTACCCCAAAAATATTATTTATGGCACAGAAAAAGTTAAATTATCTCTCTGTATTTCAAGGTTCAGGCAAGTTTAACTGAACTTAAGTATACAAAATAAAATGTACTGGAAACACTAGAAAAAAAATTCAAGCACATACATAAGTACCCCCAAATTCAAAATAAAATGCATGATGCCTTTACACTGAATAAATTATCTCAGAACCTCAGTACAGCAAAGCAGTCCAAAAGCATAATCTCCAAGTTCCTTCCAAGGAAATATTCTTGTACTTTGCACACATATACTTTCTTCAGTTCCAAATGCCAACACTGCCATTGTTAGTCTGGTAACAATGCAGCTGTTCAGGTAACTGATTAAGTGCAATATCTAGTATCTGATAAGATGTTCATTTTTTAAAAATGACATGGCATTGTAGATGGTTACGTATTAAGATCCTGGGGGAAATAATACTGTATGACCCTCCTTTTCCAAATCACTGTTTACCCAGCCAGCTGGGTAATGAAATCCACATTATGTGTTTTCCACCGTTGAGGGGCATCCTTGATCAATAGCAGCCGTCTCTCCAGTTCCCATCCCGTATCGTGCTGAGTGACGGAAGTGGCTTTGGAGGCTGAAGAAAACTGTATTAACCGAATGACAGGGGGAAAAGAAAAGGCAAATAAAGTCATATTTCATGTGAACGATCAAGGTAACAGACATCATTTACTTCTGCAGTGACAACAGCTTTGGGGCTTGCTTAGAGACATCATTGGTATATTCCTGGCTACACATTAATGCAGATGTAAAGATCTATGATGAAATTAAGGCTACTCCCAATGAAAAGAGCATGAAAGATTCATAAAAAGGAATTGAATGATAACCGTAATCATGCACAAGACACCTCTAAATGGGACGTTTTGGTTTTTCAGGGATAAAAACAATAAAAACCTGTTTTTGTCACTATGGGCAGCAGAGATCTAATGGAAAACACTCCAAAAAGCTATTGTGCTTGCATGTTCAAGAAAAAACAGAACTTTATAGAAATACTGTGAAGGCAGTAAAGAATTTTATTAGTTGAAGAACTCTATTGAGTTCTGCTCCAGGCCCACTTATCCAGGATATGTGATGATGTGTATCCAGAGCCACCAGTTCCAGCACCACTCCTCCAGGGAAACTCACCATCCTCTAGGTCACCACCCTCACACCTGGGCTGCATCTCTCACTCATCTGTGAGGACTTGGAAAATGCTTCCTGACCATCTTCCAAACCTTCCAAGTACTACTGAGGCAACTATTTAAAAAAAAAACTAAAGAAAATGAAAAAACCAACCATCTGACTTGATCTAACTGCCAAGTCACTGATAATAAGGCATGCTCTATCTCTAATTTGCCACAATCATGATTTTGTTACACCACAATTTGCTGAAAAAAATGTGTCTCAATTTTGTGAAACTATTTTCTATAAAACCAGATCTCAACCTTTGTTTTCAACTACTCTGCTTTTGCTCTAAGTTACCGATGCCTCCTATCCCAAATGCTTTTTGCTGTGAAAAGGCAGAGGTATGTTGTAAAGCAGGCAGTCATCAGAGCAGCTTCAATTCTCTGCTACAACTGCTTTTTAAGTGGCAAAAACTGCACTTAAGTAAAAACAGTTAGTTAAAAAAAATTGCACTTAAGTAAAAACAGTTAGTTAAAAAACTTAGATTCAGCCAAGCGGCTTTTGTGCGGCTACACTTTGGTGCAGCATTACTTATCTTTGATATAAATCCAGTTACATGAGACTAAAAACATAACCCGGCTCTGCTGTTTCCTGCAACTGCTGCTTTCTTTTTTCCAGAAAAAAAAAAAGAATAAAATATGTTTAATAATCTTCAAAAATCCCCAACAAACCAGAGAGGGCAAAAATAACAATTAACTAACTTGAAAATAACTGTAAGAATACTGCTATGTATCCAAAGCTGAATCTCTGCTACAAGGCACTGAACAGAAAAATGTGTCAGCATTGAAAACTCTTTCAAACAAGTACAAGCTGTTGTTTGAAACAACAGTTTTGAAGGGTCTGTACTGCATGGGTCTGTAGTGCATTTCTACTTTTCCATCACCATCTGGATAGCAGTGACTGGCTCCAGTGCAAGGCAGCAGGAACAAGCAAGCCCTGGCTCCACAGGTGTGCTTACATTCCTGCCACACTTGTGCCTGGTACCTGGCATGATCCAGACCCTGAGCTGCAGACTGACTTCCCGGCTTTAGCTGGAACCTGCCTCATCACTGTGGACTTGTCTGGAACCTGAGACTGTTGGCTGACCCTGATGACCACCAGCGCTGCTCTTGGTTGGGCTCTGTGGGGCAGCCTAGCCCCACTCAGCTCCCAGCTGACCTTGCTAGATAAGCAAAGCTGCCCCCACTGCTCCTCACATTGCATAGGGTTAAAAAACAGAGAACTGGAAGGTGGGGCTTGCGAGAAGCCCCAGGCATGGAGTTGGAAAGGGATGAAAGTTGTGTGGATACAGACAACATGAGGAAAAAAGGTGCTGCTTCACTTCTAAGGCTAAGAAGAGATGGACTGTATCATCACAATTTCTTTATACTGCCTGAATCTCTGATGGCAAGGAGAAAAGCAGTTAATATTTAGTCATTTATCTTAGCTATTATAACTTTGTCTTACTAATTATTAAAAGCACTCCCTCAGCCACTGTTTTATCCTATGCAGAAAATATTGAAGTTCCCTAAGGCAACCCCTATATAACGTGCCTAACAACCTATTTTAAGTATCTAAAATACCAATAACTTGGCTACTTAGCAGTCTGGCCATAGGTATGAAGACAGAGATTTGCTCTGAACGTGCATTTCTCCCCGAACACCTGATTTATTTAAAAGAACAAAAGACTTGTTCTATTTTTAAACAAGTAATGACTAAAAACACTATTTCACTTTGAAAGCAGCTAGACTCTTCAGCTGATAATCAGTAACACTATTCATTAGAAATTACCACAGTGACAAAAACCAACAGGGAGAAAACCTGACAACCAACTTCCTTTGAAGAAAAGTCCAGATGAACTGAAACCACTTGTATTTTTCCACATGCATCAATAAAATTAAACAAGGATGTTAAAGAACTGTAGGCTGAGCTCCAATCTACCTGTGCTTTTCGAGTTCTATAACCTCATTATTCCCACAGTGCAAAGACCATTCATCTTCAACAATGACAGTTTGGCTCTATGGCAACATAGGATGCTGCTAAGGCACATTTCAAGGAAAGAAGACAGCAGCCCAGACTTTCTGGACTATAAATAGCTTTGCTACTGATTTGAATCAGCTTCTAATAAAAACAGTGTTGAGAGTACAATGTCTCATCCTCCCACTGAAACCTCTTAATTTTGTTTTTCTTTAATATTGTCTGTTGTATGAAAAGTTACAAAACAGCAAGGGACTGGTCTTCATGACCCAGAAAGGCTTCCTCACATGTTGCTATGAAAGATTTAAGAGCTCTGCAGAAGAACATGAAGTGGAGGAAAGGAAAAAGAAAAAAGGAAAGAAAACCCTCAACTATAAAGAACTCTAACAGAGAATTCCAGCTGAGAGCAAAGAAGGTTGTAATAGAAATCTCATGGTACAGTCTTCATCAAAGAAGAAACCTGACAGCTCTTTATCAAAGTTTCACCGCAGTTGGTCAAAACCTGTTGTCAGTCACATCACTGTAATCCCCAAGTAATTCAACCAAAGACGGAATGTGAACAATTGAGCTTATTCTGGACCTAGCCAGTATATAGTGAAAAGTACAAAAATGATGAGAGCTAAACAGTGACAGTTCATCCAACAGAAAATGAGGTGGTCACACAGCAGGCCCTCACAAGAGGAGGATGTGTGAAATGGGAAGAAATAGTTGGAAGAGTTAACACAAGTTGAGAGAAGTTTTTCCTTGAGAAGACTTAATTCCTACTAATTAAAGAAAATGTAGCTAAGAGTTTGACTCCCAGCTATGACAAGGTGATTAAAATACAGTCTTTTTCATCAAGCTCATTTTATTGCTTGACCTAAAAATAATTCATTTGAAGACAAAATTCTCTTGGAAAATTGCCGAACTGCATTTGCTTAACAGTACAGCTTACTGCAAGTATGTCAAGGATTTCCTGGGTGCCTATTGTCTCCCAGCTGGAATTGAAAAGATGCTGGTTCAACCCAAGACTGTGCTATCCAGGATATTTCTTTCTTCACAATGCTGTAATGGTACAACTTGCATTTTGCCATTTACAGTAATAGGGATTCAATTCTTTCTCTCTGAGTACTCAAAGATTTGCTCATGCTGTGACACTGAAATAGCAGTAGGCACATGTCTGGGAGAAGGTAAGCCAGGTAAGTTAATGATACAAGGTTTCTGTTTGTTTGGATTTCTTATTGACGAGTGGCAATCCATTCCTATTTATATGTGATTACACGCTATTAATTATCATAGTTTACTACAGGCTACCAGTATGCAGTGTCCATCACTAGATCTGACAAGCAATCTTCACCCATTCAGTGACTCAGCACTGAGAGACAGAAACTCCTATGTTTTACAGCTTCATATTCAGTAGGGAAAAACCCCCCCACATTTTCAGCCTAAGGCATCCACGTGGAAACTGAGGCCTGTTTAACTCTTACCTTCGAACTGGCTGTGCAATTTTACTTCTGGGAATGCCACTCCCATTGATGGCCAATGATGGTCTTGGAAGAGCACTGCGCCCTACAATGCCTTGACCAGCAGTCTTGTTTGGCATTGGGATCCCAGTGTTAGAATACAACTGCGAGTTGTTGGACACTGGAATACTGCTACTGTTACTGCTGCCTTGTACGGTTGGGCTTACGTAGGCAGTAGCTTTGAGAGGCTGTCTGACAGACACTGGAAAATGTCCCACACTGTGAACTCGGTGTTGAAGCTGTCCTGGTGATGGAACTGTGAAGAGGGATAAAAAAGGAAGTAACAAGGTCAGTATGCAGCAAATAAGACCAGGCAGAAATTCTCATTTCTAGATGGATCTGAATAAGGATAAACACATAATTATACAATTTACTTGCTGATTACAAACTGCTGAAAAACCTCTTGAATCCAATAGTGCATCCAGTAACACTGCACTGAACTAAAATATCCTGTTCCACCTCCATCCTGAACAAAAATCCCAGCCCATATTCATCCTTCTTTCTCCCCTCAAGTGATTACATTAGCCGTTATAAACACACTAAAATCCACCTACACACTCAGAACTGTAACAGGAGAAACTACTGAAAGTATAAACTAATTACCGTTACATCATTTTGATTTTTGTAAGGTGGCTTGCAACAACCACGTCTTATTCAAATAACATTGCATTAAAGCATCATGAAGCATCACAGAAGTTTAAGCTTTATGCATAAAAACAATATAAGGGCTACAAAAAGATCTTGAACATAACAGCACATTCCAAGACTGATGTTATGTAAACTATCATTTTAAATCAATGCTATGAGTTCCAGAAGCTTTATATATAGATTTTCTACCCAATCCTGCCCTCTGGTGTACATTTGGCATGCATCAGTTTCAGAGTCCACGTATCAAAAGCAAACTGTCAAAAGCCTGAAGCATATAAATTAAGACACTGCGTCTAGAGCAATCCTTTTTGAAGTCTTTGAGAAAGGACATGTTTAAATCATTTAAAGACACAGGAAAAATTTCAGGGGAGTGATTCAATTAAGCTACACTGGCAATATATTGTTATGGAACTCTTATCATAACATAGCTCCTAAATTATCCCAGCATAGCCACATATTAGAACTGGGGGTTTTTTAAATATTTCAGAAAAATGACATTTTATACATGCACATGTATAAGAGCATAAACACACAGAGAAATATATATTTCTATAATATGAAATAAAACTGAACTCTCAAAGCACTACCATGCAAATTCATGAATCTGAATTACTTCAATTCTCCTATTCAAACAGAACAAAATACAACAAAATAAAACCATCAGTCAAGAATATTTTCCAGAAAAGATGCCATCTAATTGTTTTGAAGACATTTATAACTTTTGCTCAAGTTTGAAAAAAACCACCCACAGGAAAACTTTTTGCAACTTCTCATTCCAAAATCTCACAGGAAATGGACAGCATAAATTAAATCTCTTCTGCCTAAATTCTTCCTTCTTTCCTCCTCTGCCTGTGTCTAATGAAATCCACTTTTTCCATTTCCTCTCAGAGTACTTCAACCACTGTGCTAGAGAAGATGGGTTTGGATCTTGATCTACCTTGTTCACGTTCTACATTAATAATTATTCTATTAGATCAATACTCCCTTCACCTCCCCATCAAGAAGTCACCTAAATTAAACCCATTACAGAGCAATTTTAATTCTCTCACTCAGCAAGTATATTATACTTGAAGATATAACCCTCTGTTTACTACATATCCCCAGAAGAAAGTAGTTCAACTTCAGTAGAAGAGAGGTTATATATTTTAAGATAGTGTTTATACACTATACTGTAAAACCAGCATTGTATAAATTACCAAGAAAAGCAGTTTTCAATTGTAGTATCAAAACTAAAAATGCGAGCTTACATGAATTAATTGCATTATTGGTGTTGCAACAATACTACTAATACTTATTATTATAATTTCAGTTTTAATGTTGGCACAGGATGAATGGGCAAAGAAAAAGACCAATAAAGAAATTCTCAATAACAACACTGGCAGAATTTGCCTTCCGAAACATGAACTTTGAAAATCCTGAGCTATATTATAATCTGGTGCAAAAGAACAGTTTGCTTTTAACTTTTCATAGAACAAAGGATCAGTGACCGTGACACGTATTCTACCATTTTACTAATTCCCTGCACGCAATCTAAGAACACAGGTACTTACTGCATGACTGCATCCTTGAAACTCCGTTACTTGCTCCATGTAAATTGGAGTCAAAGCTCTGACTATTCCTCACAGTGACGGGAGAACCAGCAAAGCCAGCATTACTGTTAATGGTGGGGGTACTTGGCATCCGAGCGAGGTTAGGCATGCTTCTTCGGAGTTTGTCTGAAGCAAAAGAAGACAACATCCACAGCCAGGTCAGAATTTACAACACACACAAGCAGCCCCCACATAATTTGTGTAGAAAATCAGAATTATAACAAATTACTTCAACACAAAGCAAGGTTTTGCTCTGCCAGAAGAGTATGAATATGCTACTGACAGCCTTCAAACTGAACCATTATGACTATTGTAATAGCATGATTATTCACTAGTAATTTTAAAGACACCCATAGGCAGTACATTTAAGGAACTGCAAGGATTTAAACAATATGAGTTTCACATAGATGTGTAAAGTAGGTCAGATGAACCATGCCCTAAATGTGCCTGTTTCTTTGCAGTGAATACAAAAGCAAGTTTGCAGTGGCAGTCAGACACAGATATTTACACTGTGGATGTCTAAAGACAGGTGAGATAAATCCATCCTAAGTGACTAAAGTCTTGCTTTCAGGTGCCAGTAAGATGCTAAATCACTCCATTCAGAACCTAACCTTGTTAGCATGTTAAGTTTCTGCAGGTGGCCATGTGCAGAACCTGCTAAGTCTGGATGCTGCTTAGTTGCTTAGAGCCCTGGGTTGACATCAGAATTTTCAGATCTGGTGCTTCTCCCTCCTACTTCACTTGTGGTACCTGATCTCTTAGGCGTTTTCAGAAGACGTTTTTTGTAGGGCCTTTCACAAAAGAAAGCTGCAAATGCCCCAAATGTTTTTGGGGCAGGTTCAACACCTAAGGCAAGTATCTAAGAGGTCGGAAGTTTTCTGCAACCCCACTCACACCAGCTGATTTGAAGAGAGAAACCGAAACCTTCCTGACATCTCAAGAAGGCCTCCCAACCACAACACCATCAGGTAATCTAAAGTGACGCTCCTTCAGTCTCTTCTGCCACTGGGCCAAAGGGAGATGACTCAGTTTTGTATCATCAGAAGAGACCGGCAGAGGCAGAAAGACACAGACTGAATGACCTGGTCTGAATTGCCTCCTGTGATGTGACAGACCTCAGTAAAGCGTGGCTGTGGGAAAACAGTGAGTCATTTATTAAATTGTCACTGACAACATCACCAAGGTTTGCCTCTTGGCCAGGTTCAGAAGTACAAGTGCTGTGCCCTGCTAAGGTGGCTATGTCCCTCCTGGTAGCGTGGCCAGCACAGAGGCCAGCAGCTCCTGTTCATGGCATAGGTGCCAGTGGCTGGCAGGTGTCTGCCCTCAGTTCTTAGCACTGCAACAGAAAGCAGGGATGAGCTTGTCTTGGTAGCAGCAGCTACAACTGCTCTCTCCAGCAGCAAGCAGGGCACTTCCAGATCGACATTTTGGTTTTATGCATAGGAACAACACATCACACTCCATGGAACAGCTGGCATGGGTCGACCTCCTGGCTCACGCAGGGCAAGTTCAGTCCACAGAAACAACAGATTTATTTAGAAATCTTTGCTGATCTGTCCACATAAATATACAACCTATTTAGCACCATCACGAGCTCCTCTAATCCTTAAAGCTGCTAACAAGAGAAAAGTAATATGAAGTGACAGTACAGCTCTATCTATACAAGTTATTAGGAGTCACTAACAGTAACTTCAGTGTATCTAATGCCTATGTAACTCCAGCAAACTGTGACACAGAAAGGCTACATCTCCAGCAGGAAAAGGAATGTAAGGTTTGAATCCCTGGAAACTAGAGTACAGTCAAATCCTAATAAAGAACTACTGTAAGGGTAATCTTTCATCAGAAGAATCAGAATTGTGCTTCAGTGACTAATTACTGACGGTGGCAGGCTGAAACTGCCAATGGCACAGCAATGAACATTAGAAAAGGGATTACACTGTGGTTTGGTCAGGTACTAAGTATGAATATCAGTGAGGTAACAATGATAAAACAGTTACCAGGCTTCCAAAACTGGAAATGCAAACAATAGCATCCACACAGCTACTCCATGGATCTGTTTCCAAAATACTCAATGATTTTGCAAACTGCAAAGGGAACTGTTGCCCTATGATGCAATCCTTGGTCCCGAGTGGCAAAAAATTCATGAATATGGGATGTCTAGGGTAGCTACTGCTAATTCTGGAATCCTGGCCTACCCTTTCCAGTCCTAGGTCCTGAAATCCTAAGTCAACATTACAGCACTTGGTAAAAAAGGTTCGAGCAGCAGGATGGTGATAGGGAAGATGGCACTGCATAAAATAGCTTTTTTAGTATCATGTTGTATAGAAGAATTCCTTGGACTCTACATGCTCTTCCACTCAGGGACTGCATCAGCCACCTAAGGCATGGTCTGTGCCTTGAACTGTCAGTGGATGCAGCTACAACAGAAGAAAAATAGGCACAGAAGTAGCTTGGATTTCCTCCATGTCATGGGTGGCCACGTCTTTTGCCTCCTGTTCATTAGTCCCTTCTTGTTCCAGCAGTCTGCTCTGCTGCTGATTCATTCAGTCCTCAGGCAGCAGATTCCTGCTGCACCTGCAAATTCTCATCCATCAAGCAGCTGCATTACTTCTTTGATGGGTCCTTGTGTTTGCTGAGATAAATGGCCCTGAAAAGCAATGAAAATAGCAGGTCAGTTTTGTGTTTGGGGCAAACCCAGAAACGTTCGCTTTGATGGCATTTTGCAGCTTTCATCTCCTGGGATGATGTATCCTCTTTCATCTCTTTCTTGAAGTTTGTTCTGTCACCTGCTTCCCTTCTAAGAACAGTGGAAATAATCCTACAGATGTTCTGTTTGCAAATGACATGCTGGCTCTTGTGAGCTTAATATATGGAAGCAGAAGGTTGGAGTTATGTGACTTTAATATTATTTTAGGCCACTGAGATGTGACTAGATATGAACTTGCTGGAAATATATGAGAAGAAAACAAAAATATATTTCCAAGCTGCTTGTAGCAAACATTTCCTTTCCAGACCTCTCTGCTCTCCTAAGACTGACAAGAAAATGAACAGAGAGGAGAAGTGAAGGAGTAGAGATGTATTCTCAGGTGAGAATTAACTTGCTCAAGCAGTCCTGTTTGTGATGAATGCTGAAATTTGCTACAGTTTCTGCTACCTCTTCTGCACTATTCTGGTTCAGTGGCAAACCTAAAAAGATCATCAGTTGCTTGCAGTTTGTTTTGTTAGGAAGATGAGGGTAACAACACCAGTAAGGGACTCCAAAGGACCTGTTCAAGAAATGACTGGAGGTGGCACTTCATGCCATGGTCCAGTTGCAAGGTGGTCATCAGTCAACGACTAGATTCAATCTCAGAGATCTTTTCCAACAGAAGCCATAGTTACTGTGACCCACTACTGAGTCTCAACTATAATTTGAAGTTGAAACAAATGCAATGTTTAAGTAGAATGCAGCCATATAAAGCACCAGAGATGCATCTTTGCCTTTCCCAGCCTTGAGATAAAATATCATGACTTACAGTCATTGTATTGTTGAGATATTTGGAAGTGTGAAGAAAATTCAAGGATAGGTCACACAGGGGGAGTTTTAATAATTGGTTCCTGGCTACTACCACCTTCTAAGGATAACTCATGCATATACACGTTTGTCATTTCATGAGCTTTCTTTAGGCAGCAATACATTGCCCTTGTTTCACACATCTGCAGTAGAATGAAAAATCAAAAATTGCCTAATGAATGTTTACACTTTTTCCCATATGTGGCATCCATGCTGAATGAGACCATTGCCTCGACAGCACAAGAAAAACTGGGAATTGTGAAATACAAGATCCTCTGCCCTCAATTGAAAATGTGCAGGAAAAGGCCACCTCACAGCACAGGTCATACTCACTACTGCTAGAAATGGGTCAAAAAGCAGGAAAAAGTATCCTTTATTTTGTCAAACAATCCACAACATTACAGTGAAGACAGCAGTTCACCTCTTACCCAGCTGCTTCAGTTCTGATTTTTTGCCAGGAAGTTCTTCACCTGATGCTATTTCTTCTCTGGGATCAGTGGCCCAGCTTCTTTCTGGCAGGACACCAGAACAGGCAGCACCTGCCTTCTGTCTTCTGATCTCAGCACCACTGGTGGCCGTCCCCATTCCAGTGCTTCTTTTTTTTCCTTTCCCTGACCTAATACTATCACTGGCCGAAGATTAATGTCCATGTAGCACGCAAACCGACCTTGTCCGTGGAGCAAAGCTGCCCCAGAAGAGGTACACTCCTGGTGGGCTGCCAGATGGGGACTTCTGTAGCAGTTCTTGGTAAGTATCATCTTCTATCTGCCAAAACGCCTCATACAATGAGGTTCTCCTTGCAACGAGGGCTCAAGTTGACTCTACAGTGAAGTGTCTTAAAACAGATTTATTCCTTCACTGTTATTTTCTGTAAGTGTTGTCAATGTTTCATTTGAACAAAAGGACTCCCAAGAGTCACCAAAAGCACAGTATCATTAAGAAGTGTGATACAATGAATCAGAATTACTAGTGTCTCAGAAATCTCCATCACTGCTTGAGCTACCTTAACAGTTTCTTACACATATTCAAATCTTTCACACAAACCCTGCTAATTCAACTGTGCCTTATCTGTATTGTATGTACAAATAAGTTGGGGTAAAATCATAAGGAAAAAACCTGTGCTTCTTGATTTTAAATATTATGTTCTATATTACGTAGACATTCAGAGTGTGTTCTGAAATCCTTAACAAACAAATCACTTTACAGGACTAATGTCTCCCCCTCATTTCTGAAAACCTGAGATCAGTATCTGCACTATATTTGTTGTAGTTACAACATTTATGACATCCCAAATACACCAGGGTCTTCTTAAAGGTCTGTGGAATTATCAGCTGATACAACAGAGACATCAGTGTGTAAAAACACAAATACAGATTAAGAACTAGAAGCAAGTCCTTCAGTTAAGTGAGAGATGCCATTCTCAATGACTGTCAATACCTACATTTTATTCATAATTATTAATTCATCTTGTCCTGGTTTCACAGGCATATGCCTCCCGCCACAGACAGTTACAGCCAATTAAAGATTTTTCCATTATCCTTCCCTGACTTGTCCCACTGATCTCTATTCTCAATATAACTCCAAAGGTAGCAAAGTAAGATTATTTTTCTTGTTTTCTTTAATAAAGGCTGCAACAATCTCCTAAAGATAATTTTTCCTTTCTTACTGAGCAAGAGAGGTTATGAGCAGAAAACACTTCGTAAGTCCATACTGAACTGATATCTAAACATAATCCCTTGAAATGCTGCTTTTCCATATTTGCCTGGAGTTTGCTTAAAAAGCCCCAAACAACAAACAAAAACCAGATTTGCAGCTTTCAAAATGAGGCAACAGCCAATGATGTCCATAATATTTTCAAAGTGTAGGCAGTAAAGTAACTCATAACTAGTAATTTCTGGAAAATAAAAACTAAGTTTTTCAAGTGATAGTTATCTGTGGCTTGTTTATGGAGGTATGAACCAACCCAAAAACTTAAAAATCAACACGAAAAGGTAATGGAAAATATACATTAAGATTAACCAGACCAAATGCATTGCTACTCCATGAATGATATATTTTTCATCTGCCCCTTCTTACTGTATTATAATAAACTCATTCTTTACCTGGAACAATTTGTGCAAAGTTTCCAATTTTAAAATGCACATAAAATAAGGGATGCCAGTATAGAAGGTTTTGAGTAAGCTGATCTCAGGAGCTGGAAAGTGGGCCTGAACACAAGAAAAATCAATCCCATTTTCAGTAACTTGTATATCCTACATTTTGACTACTCTGGATGATTTCACAGCACTATAGTTAACTGTTACTTCTGACAATCAGAGGTATAAAGAGCAAAAATACTAACATCTATAAAAAATAATCAAATCGCTAAACAGGAATAACAAATATTTTTTAAATTTTAAAATGAAAGCAATTACTTCTGTATTACAGTAAGAAAAAGAAGGTGTATTATGGAGCAGAAGGTGTATTATGAAGCAGAAAAGAGTCTGGGTTTGTGACTTTTCATGTTGTTTCTTATATGAAAATAACTATATATAAAGTACTCTTGGTATTAATAGTCAGCAATGTTTTAAGTTGCTAACCACTAACTTTTTCAAACTAGTGGAAGAAGAGAGAGGTATAAGCATAAATCTTTCCATTGCAAGCATATTAAAAGCTTTATTAAACTATAAAACACACACTAACTAGACAAACTCACTTCAGCTAATTACAGCAGATACTCAAAAGCTATTTACCTCCTGTCTCTCCCAGATCTTCTTTAAATTATCTATTTCTGACCCACTAACCAATTACAATATCCCTGAAAACCAGAATACCTTAAAAAGTTCACAAATGGCATTTTTCTGATGTAACTCATCATTATAGAAAATTCAGCTGATTTAGGAAAAGCATGTAATTAAACAAGGAAAAAAAAAAAACCAAACCAGATTTCATACAAAGCTTTTCTATTAGGGTATTCTTGTCAGAACTGGCAATAAAACCCATTAGAAAGCAAAGGTAACATACATACTCTACGGACAATGGCTGTGAAAATGTTGTTTAAGAGGGAACAACAGGTACACATCCACAGCCCCTGTCACAAGTGGCCCCACATACACCTTAAACACATTGTAACATATTTCACATCTTAACATACTTAGATTCGCACACATCTGCCACTTTATGCTAGTGGTTACCAGGAGCCTTCCAGTACAGCAAGCTGTTGGGGACGGGCAGCAACTGGCACCATTTGCTCAAACATGGGTGAGATAAGGTGAAATAAAGAACCTGGACCTGCTAGTGGGGGCTAGATGGTGTGGCGTGGTATGTTAAACCAGAAGCATGTAATGTTATTTTTAAACATAATTTCACAGCAATATAAAACAGAACAGTGTCAATATTACAGCAGGAGGAGCACTTTGCTACAACACACCGGCAAGAACAATATATGAGTTCAAAATTATACCTTCAAACACAGCTGGTGAGCATCTGTGAGAGTATTCTCACCCCAAGCAAAGGAAGAAGATTAGAAGAGTGCCAGAAACCGCAAACAATTTATTTTCTACCTAAAATGCAACCCTATGGATGGAGAACAAGCAGACCACTGGCTAAAAAGCGAGATCAGACATCTAGCGCACAAGTCAGCGCCTATGTGGAGGTACCTCATGCCGTCCGACTGACCCTGGGTTGTGCATGGAACCTAAACTGCAGTGACAGGGCGATGGCGAAGCCAGGGTGCATCAAAGTACCTCATGTAGCTCTGTGTGGGCAGCTGAACTAGGCCCTTCATACACACGTGGGCACCCACATCTCAGCACCTAAATGTAGGTGCTTCTCATCAGGCAACCAATACTATACTCTTAAAAGTTTTCCAGGTTTATCACACCTTCAGCATATCTTTTACAGTGCAGGTAATTAAATTACATACTCAACTAGAGTACCATACCAAACAAACATCACCAAAAGCAGATAGGGCAGCATGACACAAACTATTTGCCGAAAGGCAAAAAGTTGTAATTAAGCTAAACACATAGACTAGTTTTGGGGAAACACTGTACTGTGTTTTTACCCCAGACTGAGTATCAAAATTCAACAGTTACTTGCTGCTTACTCTTCTTTTATGGAGAGCTCTCTGAATGACCAGACGAAGCAGGGGCCAGACACTTAACCTGTGTTCTTGTATGTGCAGTCATCTCTTTGGGGGGAAGAGAGAGGAATAAAGATTTGGGAAGACTACTGGAATGGCCAAGAACAGCACAGCATGTGGTATGCGTGACTTTTATTAATTATGGATCATGCTTTCCACACATACTGAAGGCAGAAACTAAACTGTTCAGTTCTTCCATCTATCACACCTCTCTTTCTCATTTGCCTTGGTTAGTTCTAACAGTGTGGAACACACTATCCATCATAGCAAGCTTCAGACAAATTCTTACTTTGCAGTCTACTTTCATTCCAATGTGTAGGAGTTCCTGAGACAATGAAATTGTTGCCAACATAAGTGCTGATGAGAAGATGTCATAATACTATGCAGACATACTCAATACAGGGAATACCTGACTCCTTACCTCCTTGTCTGCCAAAAGAACACAGACAAAGTAAAATGTTTCTCACCATCAATCAGTATTTGCCACTTATGTGGATCAGAGTTGCCTGAGCCAGAGGTTGAAGGTGTAGAAGCTGAAGAAGTAATTCCCTTCTAAAGACAGTGGTGCTGGCTATTTGCCATGGCTGACTGCCATCCTGGAAAACGGGTAACTCAAGTCACGTGCCCTACTTCTGGGTACCACCAAACGCATTATCCAACACCTCAAAGTTCTTGAGAAAAATGTCAACCAGGTGATAAAACTGGTGGTCGTCTACACGTATACATTTTCTAGTTAATAAACTAGGAGTCTAGTGCCTTTAGTGCCTTAAGGGTTTCCATGCAGGAATCCAATGCTTAAGTTCCACTGACAAGGAACATGAAAAAATCTTTCAAAACACATTTGGGGGCCACTTAGAAACACTGCAGCAACACATCATTCCCTTATTCCTGAACAAAAATGCCCTCTAACTCTCATTTCTATCTACCAACATTTCTGCAAGCCCAGCAATGCTGTCCCGTTCTTGTACCTCCTGGGCAAGGAAGGTAACACTGAAATTTATATGGCACAAGTGCTGTAGCAACAGACACTCACGCTGCTCTACCCTCTGTTAACACCAGCTTTCCTTCTATACTGCCATTTGCCAACTATACTTCCACACCATGGCTTACTTTGAATGCAAGTGCTTTTGGCACCAACTTGTCATTTCTTATTTGTCACAAAAGCAACATGTGTACCTGTAGCACTATAAATAGCAGCTGTGTGTTGTTTTGAACAGCACATTATTTTCTTGCCTAAGGGTGAGCTGTAACCTGTAATGTTACAAACAAGACCCTGGCTGGAAATGGACTGTTTAGAACTAACTTGGGGGAAAGACTGAAGGAATAGGAAAGTAAGATGCAGCAGAAGGAAGAAAATTGTGATTATAATAAGGAAAGAAGTTAACAGCAACAATGGAGGGAAACTTAAATCATAAGTAAGCAACCAAGACACAAATCTTCCAGAGACTCTTCAATAAATACCAAACGCAGTGCCATAAAGCAGCAATGCCTCAGGATGGTTTGGGAGTGACATTATCTTCCACTACTGTAACAGTTGGCCCTTTCAGACCTGGAACAGGAGCAAGGTGTTGACCCCTGCCGCAAGCACTCATCACAGTACAGCTGCATTAACAGCAAACTCAGGAATAAGAAAGAAAATGAAAATCTGAAAACTCTGATTTGTATTTTACTGTATCTACAATGGACATGCATACAGGACGCTTGAAAGCCCCACAGGTTCCTCCAAGCAACTATTAGCCTGCTAAATCATGCTCTTCTTTCCTTTTTGTTTCTTTCTTCACTTGTGGCCATCCTTGCAGCATTTTAAAACAGAATAAAGCAACAATTTTCATTACCAGGTCACAGATTATGTTTTGTAGAAAACTGCTCAACAATAACATTGCTTAATCATTTACAAAGGCTTAAATTATTTGTCACAATTTACGTACAATTCATATTTAAAATGGCACTGGCACTTGGCACAGAGAGAAGACCACTTCTCAGGAAAGCATGCAACCCACCTCCATTAATCCTATTTGGTTGCTGCTCTGGAGTTTGGGCTTGAGGAGAGTAGAAGGGCTGCTGGTAAGTATTTGTAGGGAATTGAGGGGAAGTAGGGCTCCTCCTGCAGTCCCGGATACTGGAGAAAGTCTGTGAGTGAGGAATCCCTCTCTGGAAGGGGGAGCAGCGAGTCAGCCGTGGCTGCGGAGGTGGAAGGTGGTCAAACTCTTCCTCATCCTCAAGACTATAGCGATCATATTCCTGGTCACTGCATGTCCCTTTTTTTGCCGCATGCAGAGAAACACTGGAAGTGTGCCTTGACACAGATGCTGAAGTTGAAGCATAATCTTGCCTAAGGCCTGTAAATTCCAAGAGGAGGACGATTCAGCTTCTGCTAAGTGATTAACTCTTAATATGCACTTCAATCTTGAAAACTAAGCAGGAAAGTAGACATAATTTTACAGCAATAACTGGATTTACAATGTAATCAGGCTGAAGATCTGACGTAGGATTCATCTGATCTAGTTTTTTATGTCTACCTTTCAGGCATCTAAGCCTGAATTATTTCCCTCAAGATCCCTTTTTAATAAAAAATTAAAAAAGAAGAGTATTCTTTTACTCAAGTCTCCAAAAGATGTCTTAGATGCCTCTCTTAACATAAGATCAGTCACCATCAGGAGGCACCTATTTCTCTGCCAATAAAAAGACTACATGAATATAAAGTTTTTAACTTCTAAATACTCTTAATTAGAAGAATTACACTCCCATTAGTTTTCCAAACTATTGCTTTCAAACTTTTGTATTCATGCAACAAAAATGCTGACAATGACATTTCTTAAACTTATAACCCATCTAAATATTCTGGCCCTCTAACCTCCCTGAACAAGAAGTAGATCCTGATTCCATCCAGTCTCATGGACACGGCTTAGTGGTAACATAACTGGGTTTTACACAGGTACACAGTATTACCATGCTCTTCAGAATGCCAGGTTTTGAAAATCATCTCACTATTAGGACCATGCCACAAGAGCCTGTTTGCTCTGGGTATCAAGTGAGAGGGAAACATTCGCATCCCTTACACATCCCTCCTTTTTCCAGCTGCACAGTAGCCAGGGAAAAAACACTGCACTTCCAGGAGGGAAGAATCCTGCCAATAACTGCAGGTAACAACCTTCTGAGACTTACAAGGAGCCCTCAACTTTAACAGATGTCTTTGCTTCATAATGGCAACTTCTTATACGCTTCCTCTCCCCCTCCTCGAGTGGGAGTTTCTATCTGGGGCGGTGAAGAGAGCATGCCTGAGTGCACGTACAGAACTGCCACTTTTCACGGGATTAAGTGGACAACAACCGTCACGTGCTCAAACATTCTGTACCAGCTGCTACTACAAGGATGAGATACAACCATTGCACCTGACACAGATTAAAAGAAAAAACAGTGTTTTCTTTCCAGTTTGCCAATGCCCCGATTCCTTAAAGAGCCAAGTACCTGAAGTATTTTTTAAACCGCACTCTGAAGGAGATGAGCACAGCTGTCATTTAAGTAATGCAATCCTTTGTACCTTTGAAAGTCATAATTTTTTTTTCTTTTTAAAATTACAACACTTGCTAATTTCTCTGCTAAACATAAGGAGTGCTACTAGATACTCAGCAAGTTCTACTGCTGACAGGTGATCACTCCGCCTGCTCAGTCTGCTGTCTTCAGTCAGATCACAGCTCTAATTTTTTCTTCACATTTTATTATTTTTATTTCATATAATCACTTACTACTTGGCAATTTCATTCAGGCCCCATCTCTGAATTCCTCCGGCTTTTAATCTCATCATTTCCTACTTGATGTCTCATTTGGCACTAACAGGATGTGAGGAAGACACTGCACTTACTGTTTCAGTGACCTCTAAGTCATATGCCCTTTATTTATGAATAAAGATATTCTACAAAAATTACTATTAAGCCAAACTATAATCTATGTCAGAGAAGACTGAGTTCAGATTTGTGCATAACCACTATTTTAAACCAAGATGTTAAAGGCCCCAATTCAGTATTTAAATAAGGATTTAATGTCAAAATTCATCTGACAATTAAGAAAATTGAAGCAGAAGCAACGAAAGCTGTAAGAACTGCTTATTTTTACCTTTCTCATTAAATGAATGCATGAGAAAAATGCTTTAGCTTCTTCCCTCTCCGGAACTGAAGTTATTTCAATTAATATACAGAAAAATATAAACATCACATTTTGAAAGATCTGGTAGCAATCCAGATTAACCTGAACACAACAACATGCACACCTCCTCCATGCAGGTGAAGAATTTTTCTACCTGCTCACTCAAAAGACGACACTGCTTAAAAAAGACCCACTTGACTGAGACCAGACTGGAGCAGTTTTAACCATTATGGGAAATCTTCCTCAGACTATTATGAAAACAAAAAAAAAGCCACCTACTCTCCTCCTGTAGACGAGCCATGATCTGAACATCAGTGAGGTCCTGCAGCTTGTATCCCATGGAGATGGAATCATCTTCCAGCTCTGAAGTACTCAGTTCACTGTCTATTGATGACTGTGGACTCAAGGGGGAACTCCTAGAAATGTAACCTATGTAAGAAAACATAAACTTTAGGCTGCAAATATGTCTGGCCATCTTTCTTGCAGAATCATCTGCACTTTACGTTACATTAGCTTAAAAGATTTTCTGTATAACACACAAAAACTTTCAGATGTGTAGTTCAATTCACTAACAATTAGCAAAGAGCTCTGATATTCACAAGAAGTAGTAAGTGTAGGAATGGATCATTAATTCCTCGTCTTGTTCCCAAAATAGCATTGCATAGCCCAGGCAATGAATAATTTACCCATTACTATTCGGATACAGCTCAGATTAGTGTAGTCTAACCACATCTGCATTTGCATCTCTCTTATGGGACTGTGGTTCTTCCTACTCTCTTGTGAAAAGCAAGTGGATATATGTTGCCAGCTTCTGCTCAGTACTCAAATGTTATATAAGAGCCATTTAGCTAAATTTTACTATTTTTTAATTGCTTATAATTGTCAGATAATCAGTGACAGTAACAATTAAGATTGAACATTATGCAACAACTGAGAAAGCATTGCTTCCCTCACAGAGCTACCTTCTGCAGAAGGCTCTGGATTCCACTTTTTCCCTGCATGATAGTAAAACATAAAATAATTTGCAATCAGTTGCATGAGCTAGCTGTTGTCCAACTTTAAAGAAAAATCCCTTCGACTAAAACAGTAAATCACTTCCTAATATCCTGTGGATGACCAGAGACCCACAGCCTGCACGGCAAGAACTTCTGCGACTATGGCTCACCAGCTGCGCTTGTATCACAGGTGTGTTTGCATCCTCTGGCACTGCTGAAAGCAGCCACCTAAAATTCAACCTGAATTCAGCTAATCTCTAGCAATACCTCCAAAAGAAAAGGACAGGCAGGATTATTTTGCTTTGGAAGGATTGTGAGGAGTAAATTTGTTTACTTTTTTAAATGTGTAAGTTACAGTAGTCCCTGAGGTTCTACAGAGGTAGTAACAGCTGTGCTCTCTTGGAGCAGCAGAGGGAAGCTGGACAAGACACCTGAGGGTATCTCAAATAGCATGAGATGCCTTCATTTAGGAACTAGATTGAATGGGGAAGCTTAAGACATTTCACTCACATGCAGACAACTACAGCAAGCACTCAGTCTGGAGCTGTCCCTCACCCGCAGTGCCCATATCCCTTAAAACAGGGCTTGCTGCAGTGATTTCATGCGTTGTAAGGAAAATTGCACATAGATTGGTGTGACACCGATGCTAACATCCTTAGCCCATGCCTGCTCCTGCCAGCAATAAATGCTAATGCCTCCTCCCCAGAAAAATATTTTCTCCACTGCCAGTGCAGCTTATGAGAAGTCACAGATACAAACTGACTCCTGGTATCTGTAGTGAAGAAGAAAAATGCAAACCCTTAAAATTTACAGATCACAGAAAGTTTTTTCTAGAACTTGTGTGTTCCCTGGAAATCACTGGCAAACATATAATAAATCTTGAACATTAGCAACAATACCAATTTGAAAATGGCCACGATTCTGTCAGGTATTTTTATTATAGAGGAATTCTCCCTGCAATTTAATTACACAGCTGCACATGTTTCTGTAGACACAAGTAAGGGGCACTGAGGGCACAAATGAGCAACAAAGCTGGGGGCTGTTTAAGTTGACACAGTCACAACTATACTGTCAGGTAAATCATTACTGATGTTGACTAGCATCACTTTCCCATAACATGCTGCGTAACAGAAGATGACCTACACTTGACCCAAATTTCAAATCATTAACAAAAAAAAAAAAAAAAAAAAAACTCCCTCTGAGATGTGAGTTCATATACAATCATCCAAAAAGTGTAGTGCTGTTAAATGCTAGGAGGATTAGATTAAATTAAGCCATTTTGTAAGCACTGTAAATCAATAAAAAGATAAGCATTACCTGTCCGTTCAGGTGTTAGTATTGCTTTACTGGAGGTTTTAGAGAAGCTGGGACTATTAAAGCCATTGGTATATGGGGTGAGTCTTGCAACAGGACTATAGGGAAAAGCCAAGGAGACAGGTGTAGAGAAGAGATTCCGCCATCGGCTAGCTGTTACGGATGTGAGGGAGGAGGGGGAAAAAAAACAAGATTTACAGTTATTAATAGAACAGTACTGTTAGAGAGAAAAATCATCTCATCTTAATCTCTTCATTATACTTTTTTTACTTAATACAAAAGGAAAATAATGGTGAAAATTCAGCAGTAAATCAGAGGATCAGCACAATCTTCTACATGTAAAAGTGAGCTCTGAAAGGTTTTCTAGTAAGTATGTCTTGTTTACTATTTTCTACATATACATCTTTTTGTATATATTCATCACATACATCATTGGGTGCCAACACGCAAATAACAGAGGAAGTAAAAACTGCTACAGTTAGTAGAGAAACAAAAATGAAACTTGTGCTCTTCGAGGAATTGTTCATGGCAATCAATCACCACACAATTGAATTAGCAGCTAAATGATCAGTTATGGGAGTTTAGAGACACAGCAGTAAAAGATGCTTAACCAACAAGTGCTAAGAACAACTCTAATCCCGTATCAAGCTTTTAAGCTACCATATTTTCCCTTCTCTTTGTACAGTATCAGATTCCTGATGTAATCACTATTTTTTTTTTTCCCATTGTTTTTGGTATAACAGAACAAGGCATCTCTTTTTCTACCCCTTGCTTACAAAAAGCTTGCGAAGCATCTGCTTTTCTAAGCAATATCACAAAGCGCACAAAGAATAGGCAAAAACAAAGCTAAAGCCTTATTTTGCATTTACATTTATTTAATTTACATTTTATTAGCTCATCATATTTTAATTAATATTAAAAATATTAATACAACTGTCCTTTGTTTTGTCTATTTTTCACACAACTTCAAAAGGTAAAATATCATTCACACACTCTTCCAAAAACAAATATTAGCAATAAAGTTGTTTAAAGGAAAAGGAAAATTTTAAAAATTTAAATTTCAGAGAACTCATACAAATACAGGGAAAGATGAAAAGCATATGGTAGTATTGCTTTTTTTTAATTAGAATCCATTTTTTACTCACAGATGTTATGTACAGTGACTCAAGAGGGGGAGTGGGAACGTACCTATACCTAGCTTTGAAATCAATGTCAAAACCTCAGTGCTAACAGGTGTACTTTGCAGTCTCAGATGCCACACACTGGTTTTCAACACCAGAAGGGCCCAAGAGCCCTCAAAAGCTATTCTTCATCACATGGCTACTTAATACCACAAATCTGCCATATTATTTGGACCTGTTCATCTGGTCATTTTAAACACTAACAGCTATTCAAGTAATACTCGAGCTCTCTACTTTCAAACCTCACTATCACCAAAATGATTTACCAGGACGTATGAACTTTATTCCTCATTGCTAACATCAACACATTGCTGGCCATGAGAACTGCAGGGAACCACATCTCACTGGGCTGTCAATCACATCTTCAGAACTTTTAGAGTAATTAGGTTGTCATCAGTCCAAAAGGTGCCATTTCTCCCCTTATTTCTTTTGCTTTGACCCACTTAAATGTATCCTGGGATTGCAAGGAGTAAACAGCCTTTTCTACTCTTCCCACAACTGCTACTAAGCTTGGAGTGAAGGCAACTGCCTGGTTCCAGGACAGGCACAAAGCACTCTGCTGGGGACAGGGACTACCTGCAAGGCTCAGGCTCTGTGGAAGGTAGCTAAGTACACATTAGTAACATACAACATTTCAAATTGTGTTCTTTGCTTTCGCCTCATGAAAGAATTATTGCAACTCCCTCATTTTTGATGATTCTAGTTCCTTCAAACTCAAAGAAACCTAAAGGTCTGAGATCTTTAAAAGCAGCATCAGCACCACTTTCAGGAAATTGCTCAATGCCAAGCCACGCAACGCAGACTTCCCAGCTGGGCCATTTGTCCTTAACACTCACTAACGTGATCAGTTCAAAAGTGAAGCATTCAAGTGTTTCACAACAAAAAGGAGAGCAAACACAGATGGTCATAACTCCATAAACTAGCAACTAACGCAAATCCCTGGGGATTAGATTAACTCACAAGGTATTAATAACAGCAAATTGATTTGAGGCATTCACTGAAAGACATGGTAAGAGTAGATCCCAATATCACATCCACAATTAATGTCTGTCATTTCCACTAGGAACCGTCAGTAAGAGGAAGGGATGACTGTTCCCTGTGATTATATTTTTCTGCCTAACACAAAGCTACTGCTTTGTAGCAGCCTGATCATTTGCCAGGCCAATTAGCTGCCAGCATGTTGTCATCCCCAGATGTGGTCAGGCGTACAGCATAAATAAACATCATTCATTACCCTCCACAATAACTGCTGTGAGCCAGCCCACTGAGCACAAGGCAACAGTTATGGTAACTATGAAAGCAAGAACCCACACCAAGAATATAATCATTATTTATGGCAAACCAGATTTCAAACTCCTCTTTCAATTAGCATGTGTTCTCAGGGAAAGATGGATGAAAGAGGCCAAGAAACCCCATCCGCATTAATCTCTATATATACTAAATCTCTAGAGATACAAATGTAAAATACTCACAACTCTACAAACCTCTCCCACTGTGCCTAAAATAAAACTTTATAGTTTTAGCATCAGCAAAGGATTTCTACTTTTTAGGCATATAATTAAATCCATTGTTTAGGATCAGATATAGAAAACCGTTTTCATTAAGTGTCGAACAGAAATATCAACATACATATTGAGTGCTTTACTGTACCAACAAAGACAGCAAAATTAGAATTACTGGAATCTTGTGCTAATGCCAAAACCATAAAAAGATATGTAGGAAGCGAGTGCTGCAGACATGGAGGCGAATAAGTAAATTAATCCAAAATTTGTAAAATCCCCAAATTGTACAATGGATAGTCACTTTAGATCAGTTATTTTGCTCCAAACTGAATCTGAGATTGTCCTGGCTAGCATGATAAACACCACTATGGTATGCATGGATGAGACAATGTTGTTAAGACCTTTAAATTTAAAATCTCAGCTCTTAAGCCCTGAATTTTACAGTATTTGTAGCTTCTTCTTAAAGCCCCAATTTCAGCTGCGGGCAGGTGAAATAAGACAATCAGGTATCCTTTAAAAACAGAGAAAGTTTCTAATCTTTGCACTTGAATAAAACATGAATAATCCTATTCTGCATAATTTATACTGAAGATGCACTGAAGGAAGAAAGAGATTCAGCCATGGAAAGGAAAGCAGTGGCATCTAAAACAACCATCAAGAGAAAAGAAGCCCAAAAATCCATTTCATTTTCTGACAGCAGACGTAAAGGCTTTCAATTTGACTTCTTGAAGCATAAAAGTGGTGGAACCTTGTGCCATGTGTTCTAAGATGACCCTGCTTGAGCAGGGAGGTTGGACCAGATGACCACTGTGGTCCCTTCCAACTTGAATCATTCTGTGATTCTCTGTTCTTATTAGCTAGGGATATGAGCATTTCCAAGAAACAAAAAAAAAAGTACATGCATATTTTAAACACCTTTCATTTTCATAACTTCATTATGAAACTCAGTGAGCTCAGTTTGCCAGAACAGGAACTTACCTTCACTCTAGGCAACACAAATAAACAGGATTTCCTTGCTATAAAGCCAGAAAAAATAAGGTCAAATATAGGAGTGTTGTACTACTGACTTATATGAGGCATCATCTAGCTTGTTCACCTACTCAACTAGCTTAAGTTTTGTACAGGCCTCCAGGCCAATGCCAAAAATACCTTTTTAAGCTCAAGACAAAAACTAATTAAATTGCATACATGCAGACATTTGAGTGTGAGTTCTATTTACATAGCCTGAATAAAACACTCTTTCGAGCCAGCATTGGAGGAACACAATACCCTCAATCCACAGTACTGTAAATACTTTCCTGCTGTCCTGGGTTCAGTATGGG
>WBMZ01010854.1:0-188302 GCA_013400975.1 Atrichornis clamosus
GTGGTGTGGGGTGGGGTGTGTGGGAGGGGTGCGTGTGTGGAGGGGGATGTATGTGGGGGGCTCCCCCCGGCCGTCCCGGTGCTGCCCCCGAGCCCGCGCCCCGCTGGGAACACCGTCCTCACGGGCCCGGAGCAGGGCTGGTGCTGCGGGGGGAGCGCGGCCCGCCCTGCGTCAGCGAACAGGCCGCCTGGGCTTCGAAAACATGGTGAATCACGCTCTGCCTCGGCTGCGCGCTCTGGCACGGCCGGGGATGTGGAGCGAGGATCCCTGATCAAAGCAGCTGCGCCAGGAACAGTCCCTGGTGTAGATCCAGTCTTGCCAGTATGTTGTGTTTTGCTTGGAGAAGCTGTTCTCCAAATTAAACTCCGTCCAACTTACTGCTCAGGCGTAGACCTGGCCTGAAACTTCGTCAGCAGGTTGGGGGAAGAAAGGCAAATAGCAGAAGGAAAAAAGCCACGGGAAGCACTTCCACCCAGGCATTCCTGTGTGGTGCGGTTTGGGTGGATGCTGCCCAGTTCCTGCTGAACCCCTTCTCAGCCACAGTCTTTATTTACTTTTGTCACAAATTTATTTTAGTCCTTCAAAAATACAGATGGTTCAATTAATGAGGTCTTTGTTAATAGTGCCATTTGTTTTAGTGTGACAAATTAACTTACTTAAAAGCACAAAATAATAAATAATTTCATTTAGCCTCCAAAGACAACCACAGTAATTACAGTCCTGTAAAGCATGCTTCTTGACAATATCTGACGCAACAAGTTGTCAACATGAAGTTGCATTTTAAAAAATCTTGACCAGCTAATTAATGACCAATCCCCTTCATGTTCCAAACCATTGAAAGGCTGAGGACAAGAGAAGCACGTGATGTTCAAAGCAGGCTTTAATCAAGCAGAATAAAAAAATTGAAAAGCAAAGTTGGGCACTTTCTTTGTTTTTCTTTGTAATTCTCTTACAATTTCTTTGTAATTCATTTGTTAGAGGATTTTTTTGGCTTTTGTACATGGATGGCTTTGGTTTAGGAAAATTCTTGTGACTTGGAGGAGCAATTCATTTCTCAAATAAGTATCTTTCTTGTCAGACTAGCATTTTGTATCTGTACCTTATCTCTGACCTTCAGAGTGTTGGGATACCAGAACAGGTACTTTCAAATCTTGGCACCTGCAGGAAGGAAGAAGAAGGTAACATTCCAAAAATACGTTAGCTTCTTCATTTTGACAGGAAAATTGGAAACGAAGGGAGGAAAAAATAGAACAAAAAACAAGGCAGAAGCAGGGAAAGGAAAGACGTAAGTCAAAAAAACAAGGAGTGCCTTTTCAGAGTTGATTAGTTGGAGATAATCTTCAAGGTCTCAGCTTGTACTACTGAGGTCCGATTTTTCTGTTCAGAAATGACTGAGCTATCTACTCTTGTGGTTTTCTGTAATTTTACTGCCCCTCATGGGTGATAGGGATATAAATTGTATTAAAGATGTTTCTTAGAGGTGAGTACATGTCATTGATCGTTTGAGTTGTATATTCATCTGTGACCTTTTTTCTCCACCTCCTTAAAATCAAACTGATGTAGCTTTGTAGTTGTGCCATTTGAATAGAATCAAACATCTTTTTATGTTTGGCATGCAAGTTTATCTAAGTTTTGCATATGTTTTTGCATGAAAGATTAGGAGATCAGGTTAGAAATTTTCCAGTCAAAACCCTCCTGAACACGATCTTGGGCAACCTGCTGTAGGTGAGCCTGCTTTAGCAGTGTGATTTGGACTAGATGACCTCCAGAGGTCCCTTCCAACCCCAGTCATTCTGTGATACGAAAATACTGGTTTTAGCTGTTGTTGGTATTTCTCTAATGTAGCTTACTTAGTGGATATGCATGTGGTAAACTTCTCAGATTTCCTTTCTTACTAAGCTGTGTTTTCTGCTCTTTCGTGAGGGACTCATCATTACTTTCTCAATGGCACTTCATTAAAGTACAAGGTAATCACGTTATGGTAGCTTTATTTCATCCTCACCTGAAAAAAACGCAGTAGATAACCCAGTTACTAAAGATTGGATAACCTTGTTTGCTAGCTTTTAGAGGCAGTGGTTGTGTTAAATAAGCACACAGTTCTCTGCTGAAGGTGATTTAAAATAATGGTTTTGGTATAAATCTTACAGTACTGAGATTTGGGAAGTGAAATTGCAGTGAAATCTACTAGTAGAGGGTTCTTTTTCTTTGCATTTTGCAACACAGTTAAGGATGTTAACAGTCCGGTGTGTTTGAGACTGTTCTGGGAGGCAAGAGATGTGAAGGGCAGAGCAAAAGGCTTCTGTGGAGATGCCAGTGTGGAAAGGGCAACTGGGGAGATGTGGGCCCGATGCTAAATGGCATAGGAGACCTTATGTCACAAGGTTGAGGACAACATTTTTGCTTTGATCTTCATTGGCCAGGTTCCTCGAGTCCCTGGGCGTAGCAATGTGCCTCTGACAGAGCGAGACACTTTGTCTGTGGAAGAAGTGGAACAAGTGAGGGACAGCCCAGTTCCATGAGGCGGTGGGACCGGATGGGATCCCTCCAGGACAGCGTCATTCTTGGAGTCACAGAATGTTTTGGGTTTGAAGGGACCTTAAAGGTCATCTAGTTCCAAGCTCCCTGTTGTGGACAGGGATGCACTGTGAGGATGGTCTCCAAAAGTCAGTGGGTAGCTTAGGGTGCCAAGTGAATGTTGCTTATCTTGGCTTGAGTGGTGGTTGAGGAGATAACTCCAGAATCTTGGTGGCAGTGGGTACAGGATGTGGCAAGGGAAGTTGCAATGTGCATAAGGAACGGCTGCTTTACAGCATGAGTGGTCACTGGAACAGGTTCCTGGGAAGTGTCAGGGAGTCTCCATCCTTCGAGATACTAGAAACTCAAGTGGCCAGGGCCCCAAACAGCCTCCTGACTTCAGAGTTAGCTCTGCTTTCTGCAAGGGTTGTACCAGATCCTCTCTAGACGCCCCTAAGTATGCTGTGATACTCGACAGACTAAGCACGGTTTAGGGCCCTGGCAATGAAGTAACCTATCAGATGCAACTTAAAACAGTTCACACATGTACAAATTTTTAACCTCTGTCTTTCTAAAGTCAGATACTTTGGAGCATCCTAACATGGTGTGGGAAGTGAAGACAAATCAAATTCCTAATGCAGTTCAGAAACTCCTTCTGGTAGTGGACAAGAGAACTTCAGGGATGAATGAGTCACTGGAGTTGCTGAAGTGTAATGAAAACCTGCCCTCTTCTCCTGGATATGCATCCTGTGATGAGCACATGGAACTTGGTAAATAACGCGACTTTTTCAGAAGAAGCTGAATTCTGAAGTTATTTTAGATTTCCTACACTGAAATTACTGGAAGCTGACTGAAGGAGATTGCTGATTTTTAACTTGAGTAGGGCAGGGAGTTTTGACATCTGAAGGTCTTACTTTGCTGTCACTTTTCCCTTTAACCCATTTCCAGTTCTGACACACTGGCCTGTTGACTGAAATCTGTTCTTGAACTCAGAGCCACAAATTTCTGCTTCTAATCCCCAGAGGAGTGTTTTTTTTGGCACAAGAAAAACAAACAGAAAGCTCAAGAGCTCCTCCTAAAGGAAATTATGTTGCTTTAGATCTGCTGCAAATAAAGATTCTGGGATAGAGGAACATTAAACTTCAGCTCTTATGTATTGGAGAAAAATAGCATATACATTAGAAAGTATTGATACAATCGGTGAAATATTAACACATTTCATTGAAGTCATAGAGTAATTAATGATACTTAGTTACATGACAGGACATAGCACAGACTTCCCTTAACAAGCTGGCTCTTTTCTGCTATGCTATATGAGATATGAAATGTGGATATTATTAATAGGAATTCACCCCTACCAGGCTGTATACTCAGATTTCATGATTTCTGAGTTACTTAACTCCAGTTCCCTAGTAGAAACCTTAAACATCCTCTGATGCTGAAACGTTTTAGTGTCACACCTTCTAGGACAGATTAATTTAGTTGGATTTTGTTGAATGTCTTAGTATTTTTAGTGAAGCGTGTTGCTACTTTTTCATAATTCTGCAATACAGTTCTGTGTAAACTGGTCAATCTAGTAAAAACTTTAAAATCAGAACTACATTTTAATCTAGTTACTTAACTAACTTAAATTTCTTGTGTAAATGTATAATTGAGTAGAGATGTTACTATTTCTGTGGCCATTTTAATGAATAGGGTTTGTGAAATGTTGGTAGTTGTGATATAAGAAAATAAAATTATTGTGGTTCCTTTTATTTTAATTTGCAGGACTTGGTGTCAGCTAGAATTGAATATAATTATGGTAATTTGTGCATTTGTTTGTAGATGATCTTCCTGAATTACAAGCTGTGCAGACAGATTCTACCCCACCTGCACTTTTTCAGCTTGGTGCTGATGTTTCACATCAGGAATGTTCAAGGCCTTCATGGAGCCAACATACCTCAAACAGCAATCCAGAAAATGCTTATTCTTGTGAGAATGGGGTGAACTGGTTGACAGAATTAGCAAATATAGCCACAAGTCCTCAGAGTCCTTTGATGCAGTGTGCTTTTTATAACAGGTACTGACGTTCATTTCAATTTTGAACTATAGAGATTTATAATACTGTGTCTCCAGAAACATTTCCTTCACTCTTTTCTCCCTCTGACTTTGAGTTGGAGTCTTATTTTTTAATCTTTCTGTTTGTTCTGTGAAAGTATGCCCAGAACTTGTCTCAGAGCCCGGTGCAAAAGCTGCTTAGTTTCCAGCTAAGGATGAGGTAGGATGGTATGAAGACATTGCCTAACCACAGCAGGCTCAGAAATTATGGACTTTTTCCTCATGTGAAGCAGCAGAAGAATTAAGAGGAATTTACTATGTTAAATTCTTAATGCTTTCTAGTGCACTGACTTTAGGTTTGGGGTTTTTTTTAAGGAGCTAATTGGAAATATGATGCAATGTATATTTTAGCGGTAACTGTATCAGGTTTGTGATCTGTAAATTCCATAAGGCTGTGAGCAGCAGTGTGGGATCTTGGAAATTTCTGGGCTTCACTTTTTATTGTACAGCTTTTCTTAGGTTTATAATCAGAAAATTAAATGCAATATTGTTAATAATAATGCAGTTGAGATTTAATCATTCGGACAGAGCAGATTTCTTTATATACTCTTAAGATACATTCTTCAAGATATTTGTTAAACTGCATTGTGACAAGGAGATGCCACTGTGGAAGTAATACTGTCATTTGGGTGCTATATAGAACCTATGCAAGAGTTATGCTAAATATTCTCTTTGCCTGAGCTTGCACCCTTTAATCATCCCGTTGGAATATTGGTGTGTGGGAGGTTTATGTGGTATTCAGCTCAAGCAAAGAGAAATATTTGCAATAAAAGCATTTTAGATTAATGCCAGCAAAGTCTCATGTTGTCTTAATCTGAGATATTTTAAAATGTTTCTCTTATAGATCATCTCCTGTTCACATAATAGCAACAAGCAAAAGTTTACATTCCTATGCACGTCCTCCACCAGGATCTTCCAACAATGATCCTAACTTCTCCAAGACTGATGTGGATGAAACACCAGTCAGACACGAAAGGGTGAGTTGCTCTGAAACATTTTTAAAAAAAGATGTGCGAGAAATGGCTTAAGTTTTTTGAAAAGGGAAACTAAGTTTAAAAAAATCATTTAGTATTAATACTATTTCTATTTAAGCTAGATTTTTCTGTTACTTTTTACCACACAGTGTGGGCTTGTAATGCTACTTCATAGAGTTCACACTTCTTGTGAAGAGATCATATTCTAAGAAAGCTCTGCTTCTATTGTAGTTCCTTCTATAGCAAGCTTTAAAAAACTGTATTAACTTGTTTGCTGCCTCAAAAGGAAATATGGATCACTCTCCTTTTAGATGCACAAAACTTGTCAGTCCTGTGTCTCCCTTTCCAGTGTATTAATTTGTATCTGAAATTTGTCTGTTAGCAACACTGAATTTTCTCCAGTGATTTATCTACAACAGTCTTGAGTCTACAGCTTTGCCATAACTGGACCATAGAGTAATGTGCTTTGAGTGATTCTGTGGATGACCAAGGAATGATGATGTGTAAAATTCTTACACCTAAACATAAGATAATCCATAGGTGTGAGATGCATCTCAGAGAAGGAAACCAAAATTGTCAGGTTGCATCTCAGAACAGGAGATGAAAATGCTCCATTCGAATTTACTGCATTCCTTTAATCTTTGTCTTCATGTTACATTCCTATTAGTATTTAAGGCAAATTGATGCTACAAATGCAGATTAGAGAGTGTCTTAAGACATATAAGACCAACCCTAAAATCTTTTGCAGTAAAATATCAACACCATTTTGCTTTTTTTAATAGGCGAATAGTGAATCAGAATCTGGCATTTTCTGCATGTCATCACTTTCAGATGATGATGATTTAGGATGGTGCCATTCCTGGCCCTCAACTGTTTGGCATTGTTTTCTAAAAGGTAAAATAACATGCATCATGAAATAAGTATTTGATTTATCTTGTCTTTTTTTTTTTTTGGTAACACAGACTTTTTAACCAACACTAACCCTTTCTTTTTTCCCTTGAAAAAAATCTGTTAGGCTCTCGTTTGTGCTTTCATAAAGGACGCAATAAAGAATGGCAGGATGTTGAAGAGTTTGCAAGATCTGAAAGCTGTGGAAAAGAGGAAAGTCTCCCAGTCAGTCCTTACAAGGTGGCCATTAGTTCTAATAAATGCATTTCAATACCTGTAGCAAATACTTAGTTTCTTACGTTACCCCTGTGCCTTTAATTGCTATCTCAGGAAGACAAGTGGACATTAATGTTGTTTAGAGTATATCACTGTGCTGTTTGAGTATCTCACTGTAAAGCACTTGAACTGAATCTGTTGTTACATCATCTTTATTAATTTCTAGCAAGACAGAAATACCAATAAGAATGTTGGTAGTTTTTAATACAGTGAACAACAATGAGTATACACCTCTACGATACACAGGTATATGCTTTTCTTGGGGGAAATTTTTTGAACTGTATGTGTGTTAACAGGACTATGGTTCCAATGGTTTGAAGTTGATTTCTCATGAAGAAAGCATTTCCTTTGGTGAGTCAGTGCTGAAGCTGACTTTTGATCCTGGCACAGTGGAGGATGGCTTGCTTACTGTAGAATGCAGACTCGATCATCCGTTTTATGTTAAAAATAAAGGTATGAAATACCACAAGTACACTCAGTTGTATATTAAAATATTCTCAAAAAGTGATTGCAGATTTCGTTGGTATCCCATATTGTTCAAAAAATTGATAAAAATTGTGGTGTAGAAACAATGTGCTGTCTTCATAAAGAAATCCAGAATATGAACAAACAAAACTGTAAAGCCATAAAGCTACAGGAAGACTGCCTATCTCTTAAGGAAAGATTTGATTTGAGTATATAAATAGAGGTCAGGAAAGCAGAAAAACTGGGGGGGAGAAAGGAAAGCTGCGAATAAGGGAGGCTTTTCTCACTTGTTGAACATGGAACTTCTGATGGTAAAAGTTTTCAGGTTTTGATTACTTTTTTGCTAGAATGAGATTTTATTTGAGATAATAAACTGTTTGCAGTAAGAATTCCCTAAGTAAGTGTTTCTGATTTTTCTTTTGTGTGAAAGAAACTACCTCAGAACATTTTTATAGAATTATGTAATTTAGAGATACAGGATTGCTCCAGTGAAGAACTGGAGAGATTGTCTGGCCATTTGTCTAATTTAACTCTTTACCACTTCAGGTTGGTCATCTTTTTATCCAAGCTTGACTGTGGTACAGCATGGCATTCCATGCTGTGAAATGCATCTTGGAGATCTGTGTCTACCTCCTGGACACCCTGATGCCATTAACTTTGATGATTCAGGTGTTTTTGATACATTTAAAAGGTAATTTTTGGATAAAGTGGCCTCAGTGGTTCATGTATTTCATGAGTAGGCACCTTAAGTCTAGAAGGATTTGAAGCATTATGTAGAGCAAAGAGAGAATAGTTGTGGTAATATGAGATAAATGATAGAGAAAAATGAATACTCAATACTAGGAAAGCTGTGTAATTATGTGCTCTGCTAAACTGCAAAGTAGTACCTTGGAGTGAAATAACTTTTCAGCCTCTTTTTATGATAGTTTAAGACAGATTAGATAAAGCAATAAATTTAAAGCTATATATATAAAATCTTTATAAATTCTTCAGGTAAAGTGAATTATGTTTGGAAAACATACTACATTATTTCCCAACATAAAATTTCCCAACAGTAGTATGTCTGCTGGCTGTAATCTCATGCTTCATATGCAGCTATATATCCGAATTATATGAGGAATTTCTTAGTGGTAAATGCATGCGCAATGGCTTTAGAATCCAGTATGTTCATAATTAGTTCCTATTATTTTTGTGTATTCTGTTTTTGGGGATTCTTTTATATCATATCAAACCTACCTAACTTTAAAGTTTGATTAACTTTGAGGTTTGCCTGATTGAAGTTCAACCAGATAACCTTCAGAGGTCCTGTCCAAAATAAATTATTCTAAGATTCTAAGGAAATAATAAAAGAGTTTTCCATATTATTTTGACATTTCAAGGTTTAGTAAAATCTGTATTTTCCTATGATGCTAGTGCCTTTTTAGCATCTATTTTTAATCCAGTTGCTTTTTGGTTTTTTGCAATAAGAAAAAGGAATTTAAGATGGCATTTGCAGTCCAAGCCCTGGGAGCTCTTGTAGAATTTGAGTCCGGCATAGAGAGCAAGTTCAGATTGCTTGACTTGGCTCATTTGCTGTCTGGGGTTTTTCTTCTTATTAACTTCTGCTCTCAAATGCATGCATAGAGAGCTGTTAGAATCATTATAGCTGCATCTCACTGAATAACCTGGACTTCTGTCGCCTTATTAATTTGCAGCCCAGCTGAATACTGCCTGGGCACTTCAAATTCCTTGTCTTTCTGGGCAGAAGGGAGTAAGTGACTGAGAAAGGAGCATGCAGCAGCTGCAGCTGTGATAACAGGACAGAGGAATTAAAAAACAAAGTTCTGTTGCTGTGTTATGGGAAGGAGATTAGGAATTGCTAGGGTGCTGGACTGTTGTAAAAAAGAGAGGTCCATTCTCCTTATCTTGTGATAAGCCTGCAGGATGGTCAGCATTATCTCCTCTTCGCTGCTTTGTACTTTTCTAAAGGATGTTGGAGGGCAGCCAGCAGGCTCCACTCTTCCTTGTGGTTCTGTCCCACAAAGGAGCTACCTTTGCAGAGAGGGGCTGGACTCCCACGGGCCATATTTCCTTGCTAGTAGTTCTACTTTGTGTTTGGAAAAAAGCTCTTCAGAGCCCTTAATTATGCAACTACAGAGCCACACTGAGCAGTGGGTTAGAGGAGCCTTAGCATATATATGTTTTATGTTTATTTTGAGGTGGTAACTTAGTGATTTAGATGTATGACTCAGTAGCCCCTTTCCAAGTGTGTTTTGCCCATACAGCGTGCTAAAAACAGCACAGTCTGTGGTTCCCCCTGGAGACAGTAACAGATAGTCTGTGGAGTTAAACTTCTTCTGTAGTGGTTACAGGTGAACTGTAGTTATTGGTCAGTTAAAAATTGTGAGAGTTTATCGTATTTGGAGGTCTGAACTCTACGGAAACAATATCTAAGCTGTTCAAATACCTTGGGCAGTAATATCGCAGTTTTGTCACTAGGGGGCAGGCGTTTGCCAGCGCCGCATCAAATAGTGCGACATCACGGGGCTCTGAGCAGGGTTTAACCTCACTGCAAGGTTTGTGTGTAAAACAGCGTGTATTTAACTGCATAGAGAAGTTATTGTACAGAAGTGTAAATCATAGAATTTATTTTAATATAGTGGTTTCATATTTGCCCTTAATAGATTTTCGCAAGTGAACTCATTGCTTATTCTTCCCTTTCTGTACTTGTCATTCACTGATCAGGTTTGATTTATGGTAAGGACAGAAGCAGAAAGAAAGATGTGTGTTTCAAAAGAGGATGAAATTTGAAGACAGTGTATAGTTAACTGATATATAGCTGAGGAGTTGAAAGTACACAGCAGAACATGTAAAGTTGCAATCTGCCATCACATTGAAGAAAATATTAATTTATCTGCCAAAGTCTTGTTTTGGTTTTCTGTTTTTCACACTGACATCTGCATCAAGCACAAATCATTATGTCACACAAAAGAGACCAAAATACTAGAAATGTCGTACAGTTGAAGAGTGAACAGATATTTAGGGATTTGCATGAAAATTACTGGATGGCTTTACGATCTGTCTTTTTCTTGTAGTTACGATTTTACCCCAATGGACTCCTCTGCAGTGTACGTGCTCAGCAGCATGGCTCGCCAGCGTCGCGCTTCGCTGTCCTGTGGAGGATCAAACAATCAAGATGCTGAGAGATCAGAATGCAGCAGTAAAAACTGTGCCTCTACTGCATCATCACATCTTCCCTCCAGCCCTTTGTACAGCAAAGCTGGCAAAAGCCACAGCTCAGGGACTGCAAGTACTGTGAGTGCCACTTCTCCAAACAAGTGCAAAAGACCAATGAATGCCTTCATGCTTTTTGCCAAAAAATACAGAGTTGAATACACTCAGATGTATCCAGGGAAGGACAACAGGTAATGATACAAACTGTAGTTTTGCTATTATTGGTGAGCTAGCACAGTATCTGTGTCCCACCTTTAGATTTAAGTGGCCTAAATTTTGCATTTGAAATAAAACGTGTGTATTTTAATAACAAGTTTTGGAAGATGTTAACATAAAGGGTAATTTTTGGGTGGACTGTGAATATTTACAGTACTCAGTGAACTTGATACAAGCCATTTTTGGCAAACTTCTCTTCTGAGAAAACATTTGGCTAAAGCAACTGATACATGTATGTGTGTGCACCAGCAGAGTCACCAGTACAGAACAGTTTTTGTTTACAGTGATGAGGTGCTCTGCTCCCATGCTGTAATGGAAAAAAGGGAGTTTCTGGTTCTGCTAATTCAGTCTTGACATAATACTGCAAATTGTTCATGAAGTTACAAGCATTTATTTCCAGTCTGTGTACCCCATTGAAGACTGGAGTACTAATTGTTAAGATATCTGAAACATCATAATCCAGACAGTACATTGCCAAATTTTGTGTGTCCTACAGGCATTCAGCAGTCTGTTGAAACTTGCAGGAATGGTTGTATGACTGCGTTTGGGGTACAGGTCTTTGTTAGTTTGTTCTTTTGTTCTCAGTCAATATGCATGTTTACTTCTAAGCATTTTTTAATAAAGATTTCAATTACGTATCTTTTAAGAAATATTTTGTGCTAATTGTGCATATGTAAATAGAAACTAAAACACATGAACATGCACTGATCTTAATATCAAATTTTTTAATGTATATAACTTTATAAAAACTGTTATTGTAAAAATTGCAGACATAACAACTCTAGGACTAAATCTGGTAAAAAACTGAAGTTGACAGGGCCTTGAAAGGGTTTTTGCTATTTTATAATGTTCTAATAAGAAGGCTATAACTGGTGTTGAGAAATAAAATCCTGCCAGACAAATCCCAGCCAGTGTTGTGTGTCCTGGCAATGATGTTCTGTAATGTTTATAGTAAGTTCAGTGAAGCAGATCTGCTGCCTTCACATTCATTGCAACTATCAATGAGAAGTGGAACAGAATGTCAGCCAGGAAGGTTTATGATGGTTATATATTTAATTGAAAATGCTGATTTCAAATGGGTGCAGTGAACTGGAGCTGCAGTTGCATGAATGTGAAAATGAGTTGAGTATTTCCATGAGCAGGTTTACCTTGAAGGGAAGTGATGACAAAATTACAAGTAAGCTTCAGAATGCACTGTTCACTGTCCTGTTTGGAAGGCAGTGCATTTGGGTACAATTTCATGGCATCCACAAAACACAGCACAGTAGAAACAGTGTTAGTAGGTGGATGCCTAAAACATCAATTATCCCTAACACTGAAGCGTTGCTGAGGCATTCATTAATTCAGCTGTTTGGAGGCAACTCTCATGTTCTTTAAATAGACATTTGTGTCATTTTCAGATTACTGAGTAGACAGTACAACAGAGTAGCCCCTGCTATATACTGGAGTTCTTACGTTTGATACTTATTTTCCTTCTGCAAGTCAGAAAGGGCAGAACTTGAGGTATTCTGAGTTAAATGGTCTATTCTGAGACAAAGCAGCTCAAGGCATGTCAGCAAGAGAGTGAGCTTGTAAACATTTAAAGCACAAGTCAAGAGTCACATGATACTTAAAACTACTGTGGACTGCAAGACTCTCTTTGAAAAACTGATGTTAGGGTTGCACTTGTTTATTTTCTAGACACTCTCACTGTATCTGTATTTGGACTTGGTTGTGTGTTCAGAAATCCTTGATTAATTTGAGTAGTGAACCTTCTAAAGATGAGGAAAATAATATTTTTGTTTTGAAATAAAGAGATATCATAGTGCATTTTATTTGGAAAGGCAGTGTCTTTCTCAGCAGACCTGTGTCTCTTTGGGTCACCGTGTTCCTCCACCATGTGACTGATCCAGTACAAGCTGGTGACCCAAAGCAGACAAGTTTCTCTTGATGTGCCTCTGGATACTGTCGAACTATGGAAAATCTAATTAAACTGGAGTGTGTTTGCTTCTGATGACAGACTAAAGATACTGGTCCTCAGTTTGGATAGAAAATTAGAAATTTTATTGCCAAAAAGACAGGCTGTGCAAATGGGTTTGATGGTGACGGGATCTGGTGTCCCCTTGAGGAGTTTGCTCTGAGGAGTCGCCAGGGCACGCGACAGCACAGGCTCAAGGGCTGCCTGGGCAGTTTGGGATGTGCTCTCCAAGTGCTCTGCAGCTCTTGGAAGCCTGAACAGCACCAGCCTGAACAGCACCAGTCTTGCAGGATCCAAATCCTTTTTTTTTGCTGTGGTGCAGAACAGCCTTCAGAATTGCTCTATGTGCCATGCTGTGGAAGTGGTTGATGACACTCTTCTTGTCCTGATTCAGTCTGAATATCTTTGCTGCCAGCAAGGAACTTATGAAAAGGAGAAAGCAAAGGGCTTAGTTGTGTCCACCGTTTCCTTAGAGCCAGTCACAGAACTCCCACTGCTGTAGTCTGAAGCCGAAGTGTACAAACTACTCAGAGCTTGACAAAAGAGCTGTTGTTTAGAGATTTTCGTTCAGCTAAAGGACGGCATTAAAGCTTTAATGGGATATTGATCCAACATTTGGAGTGCAGCTAAGCAATATGGCATGATAGTACAGGGAAATGTTGTCAAAAGACCTAGAGTTTATAAGGAAAGGAATTAATTCAGCTTCTGAAAAGGGTGATAGATGTGTTAGAACAAATGGTTCCCTCTGCACAGGAATAGGAACTTACCAGTATGTTTCGCCTGGGATGGATTAAAGGTGGAGGAAGCTACACATACTGATTAAATAGACAAGGGGACTTGCAGTTAATCAAATATTTGGCTGAGGTCATATTCAGTTCATTGCCCTAATTATTAGAGAACATATTTTCAGCAAATCTGTCATACGATCTTCTAGTATGAAAGTAGAGCAAAACAAATGTGAGTTACCATTTGGTGGTGGTTTTCTTAACATCCCTACTTTGCTGGTTTCTGCCAGTTGCTGTGTATTCAAATGTACACCCTTTGAAATGTTAGAATGTGCATTGACCCATGCTCAGCTAACACGGAAATCACAGCTGTTTAACCATTAGAACTATGAGAAGATAATCAGAAATACAATTTTCAGATACAGTTGATTTCTTCCTTGTGTGTTATTTCCACATTTAACTCTTGTCTTCTTTAAAGTGCTCAGATAAAAAAGAAAAAAATCGAGGTATTTCTTAGCACTGTCCTGACTGTACTGTAAACATTTATCTTGCAGAGCCATAAGTGTGATACTTGGCGACAGGTGGAAGAAAATGAAAAATGAGGAAAGAAGGATGTACACACTAGAAGCCAAGGCCTTGGCAGAAGAGCAGAAGCGTTTAAATCCTGACTGTTGGAAAAGAAAACGAACAAACTCTGTATGTTTGTGAAGCAGTCTTTTTCATTATGCAGTTACGTGTGTTCGTATGGGTGGTTACAGTGTGTTTTGTTCAGAAAAAGCTGCTTTCTCAGTAGCCCTTCATTTACTCCCCTGTGTTGTGTAACCTGCTTTTGGACAGCTGGCAGGAGACAGATCAGGAGAGGGTTTGTCTCTGAATATTTTATGAAGTTCTGTGAATTCTTTTGGGTTGAAAGTTAGTGTGCTTGTGAAATGCTGACAAATGGCACGTGGTCTTTTGTTTGAAGTGAGTTCATAAGGTTGTACCTAAACTTTTCTTATGTAAAAGTTTTTTCTTTACCTTTTTCTAATTTTTCACTCATAATTTATAGCAATATATATGAAGATATTTAGGGAGCAAAATAATTTTTTCCCTATGAATCCTTTCCGTTTATTACTCTATTCAATTGTAAAATAAATACAGTAGATAACACTACTTCTATAGGGAAATAGTTTTCCACTTTGTAGAAAGCCATCAATCTTAAGAGTCTGCAGCAATGTATTAGTAGGTGGTGGATGTATTAGGAAAGAGAAGGGCTTTCAAGCTGAAACATCATGTAAAGCAAACATCAAAAAAAGGAGATTCTGCTTGTTCAACTAGAAAAGTAGACTGGAAGGAAAGATCCACTGAGGTGCACAGTGCCGTCCTTTCATTTTACACCTGGGTAGGAGCTTGAAGTGTGGTCTGGACTTCATCTACACAGTTGGTGAAACCATCCATGTGGTGTAAAACTTCATCCTCAAGTTACCCCCTCTCCTTTCATGTGCAAATGAGGCTGCTTTCTCAAGAGCATATGCAAGTGTGGCCTTAAGACTGAACAAGAAATGCTCCAACACTAAGTTGCTTCTTTCTGCTGCACATACTTCGTGCAGTTCCCAGTCCCTTGTTGCAGAAGGTTCCAACAAATCCCAGATGCTAGGAACAAGCTGTTTTTCTGTTCACTGCATTCTATTTTAATCAACAGTGACAGCTTCTGTTAGATTTCCTTGTGGGTTTAGTTAAAATAATACTATTTATTTATTCTGCTTTCACACTCCTGCAGTCTTGAGCTTTGGATGGTGAGGTCACAGGCTCACCCATGAGCTTCAAGCAACTCAGAGGCGTGTCTGTGTGTAGCTGAGAGAAGCAGTAACGTGTTGGCCTTAGTAAGGCTTTCATACCCTGCCTTATAGTAGGATTTTCCTTGTCCTTCCAGTCTTCAGGCCAAGAGAATAGGATCCGTAGAACCTGTTACCTCAGTGTCACAGCAGGAAATAACGTTTTAAATTATTTTAGTTTTGTGAATGGATCTGTTAGCAGTCTGGTAACCTTACCAAGTAATGACAGTGGGCTCCAGGCTGTGACAGAGAAGTCTTTTGATGATCAGGGAATAAAACTGACTGGTTTTGGCTTTTTGTTTTCTTCTGAGTAACTGACCAGTTATTAGAACTACCTGTGGTTTTCAAAACAAATGTTTGTTTCTCCTTTGCTTGGTAATTGCTAACCTGGTTTTCTCTTCTCTTTTCTCAGGGCTCACAGCAGCATTAAGCCAGAATTTTCCTGTTAACTCTGTATTTACGAAATGGCTGTTGCTTGATGGCAAGAAGATGCAAGATCAAGGTCTTACTATTTGTTGTGACTATGTGTGACCATAAAATACTGGCACCATCAAGTTGGAAATGATCTGAGTGCAGATTTGCTTTTTACAATAGAACATTAAGTAAGCTAAAAACTATCAGCATTTTAAACCAAATTGCCTTATTTTTCTTCCAAACTTCATTATATATCAGGTAATATAGGCTTGAAAATGGATATCCTGTGGTGCTAAAGTACTTTAGAAAGAGGCGAAGGAGATGTGTATAAATGTTTATTTTTAAAAGAAAATGTACAAAAAGGGGAATTTTAAAGTATGTAACAGCTGTTTATATACATTGATTCTTATTGCTGATTAATACGTATTGCACAACCGTATTATTAATTGCAATTTTGGGGCCTGGGGTTTTCTGAAATGGCAAAGTGTATTATCAGCCTCCAGCTTCCCAGCCTGCCCCGCTGCCAGCAGTTACCAGAACATGCGGAAGTGAAGAGCTTGGTGTGATGTAGCAAGGGAGCTGCTGCTTGGGATGCCACTTACAAAACTCGTATCCACAAGGGAGATATTTTTGCATCAGCTGGCACTAGTGAGAGCTGTCATTTCATGGTGGAAACAATGGCCCGGGACAGGATGAAATGAATAAATAGCATTATCTCAAGAGAAGTGGTGCTGTTGATATCATCACCATCATAGTTATAACTCTGTGTTTTTGTCTTTGCCACATATTCTACAATATTTTATGTTGCCATAAGACATCTTTATGGTGGGGGCAAACTTTGCACTTAACTATATGTGCAACACTTGCACTTTACTTTTTTTCTCCTCCGTCTAAAATTAGAGCAGCTGCGTTAGGATTACAATTGCTTCTGCTGTGAACATTTACAATCATGGCTTTTCCTGTACTAAACAGCTGTGCGTTGTTTTTTTAAGAATCACAACTGTAAATTTCAGTTTATGACACGTCTACATGATGTTGCCCCTAAGATTTTTGCACACTATATTCTTGTATATTATTTCAAATAAATTCATTAAAATTTGGTGTTGCGTATTTTATAAAATGAAGAAGACTAATCACGAAGTCCACCCTGCAGCAATGAGCACATCCTGCATGGAAGTCTTTACATGAACCCATCTGAAGTACATTTTAATGCTTTGCCAGTAGGAAGCTAGTCAAGAATTTCAAATACTGTTTTCAGGATTGGTTAGTCAATGTTCTTTATTACAGTTTAAGCAAAAAGAGTTGAAATCAATATAAATTATTTTTAAGCAAATAGCAGTGCAATAGAGAATCATTTAGGTTAGTTATAAATATTTTTCCTTGTGTTAAAATTAGTGATTTTTAGATGGAAACTGATGATTCCAGCATTTCAAAAGTACAATTTTCTGAATATGACTAAAATGTATTCAACTGTTTAAAACTATACTTGTAGGAAAAGAGATATTCTTTATTTGAGATATTCAGCAATTATACTGTAATATTTGAGTTCTAATTTGATACTTTTCTAAATTCAAAAGGAATGCTTAAGAATGTTTCCATTAGATGTAGACTTACAGCACATAAAAGTTGTACAATTTCCTTATAATATTTCTGTATAAGTTCCTGTAAGTGAACAAAAGCAGGAAGAGAGAAATTTCAGAGGTGAAGTAGGTAAACACGTTTCATTGTAAAGCTGATGTACATGGGGAGAACTGACATGAACAGTAAATACATATGTGGCACCAAAGACCCTGACTGTGTTACCGTGCATCCCCTGTTGTGAGAGCGCTGTCCAGGTGTGTTCACTGAAGGGCTGACATGGCTTTCTGCAGCAGCTGAACCATTATAGGATAGACTGGTGCAAACTCCTTTCCCTCTCTTGTTCTGACTGATTGAACATAAGCTTCCAGTGCACCACTGAAAAAAAAAAAAAAGCTACAATTAAGTACTGTAAATTCAGGATCTGCAACTGAATTAATTGCCTTCTTCCCTCCTGCAGAATTTTCCTCAGATGGCCTTCCTTGTCTCTGTGGAAGGAAGTGAGCAAGGAAGGCCTTGAAAAGCTCTATGTAATTGTTCCATGATCTTTCTTTCCTTTCTTGCATGTTGTGAGGCGCAAACAAGTTACCATTTAAATCAGCAGCAGCACGTTGCAGATGGCTTGAAATGACAGCTCTGACGCACAGACTGGGGCTCGGTGCTGCACTGGTAACCTTCAGAAAGGGAGAGAATAATCTCCAGCTGCTGCAGACGCTGAGAGGGCAACTTGGAGCGTGAAAACTGGGGCACTGGTGAACAACCATGATGCCCTGAGGTGATTCCTGGTGCAGCCTTTGGAACTGCTGCTGTCCTTGTCCTCAGGAAATGCTGCCCTAACCCCAGGCAGGGCTTGGGCAGGGGACGGCCTGGCCGTGGCTTTCTTACACGGTGTCACAGGATGTCACACACAGTCAGCGTGTGTGAATTGCACAAACAAAGCATTGCAAAGATAAAAGGGGCAATTGTGGTGACGTACTTGTCTGTATGTAATTTAACTTGCTTTACAACGCAGGGTCACCTCTAAGCCAACATTCCAGTACACAGGATTGTTGAATGACAGCATATTTGTAAAACAAACACTGTAAATGCTGATCAGTTCAGATTCCAACTTACTAATTTATTAAGTAGGCCAAACTAGCGTTGTCACATTTAAATATAGCTTTGAATTTAATTTTCATCTTTTCTGGTTCTATTTCTTCATGTAACTGATAAAACCATCTTGGAGTTTTCCTTCTAAAACTCCTTGTTTGTGCTATTTATAGCAAAACTGTGACATTAGGAAAATGCACAAACAACAGACCCCATTTCAAGTGGAGACTGAGACAGCTCCTGGTACCTGGCTGTTCCTCTTTGGTTGGTGACAGCTGCAGTGCCAATGCAGACTGTCACCACAACCCTTCCCAGCACTACCAGGCACCAGTCCCCAGGGCAGCGGGTCCTGCTGCAAACACAGTCGTCACTCTGGCACTCTGGGTCACTGAGGGGGGAGCAGTCCTGGTTTTGTCTCCTGCATTCCTCTAGGGAAGTGCAGGGCACGCACAGCACAGCTGCTCCGGCAGTGAGGGAGCCCACTGGCTTTCAGTAACATGGCAGGAACATTCCCAGTCCCACTGTGGGGAGGCAGATGGTTGTCTGCACATCTGGTGAAGGGGGTGGGGGGCACAGGGGTCAAGGGAGATGGTAACAGAGCAACCACAGTGTTGTGCCTATAAACACACACCAACTGTTGTAGGACAGTGGGCTGTGGAGGCAGAGCTGTATTCCAACAGACAAGCCTTTGGTGAAACACTGCATTCCTGCACGAAGAGTTCATGGACCTGAGGCAGCGCTGCTCCCCTGTCCGTGCCAGCCGGCAGCTGCAGGCCATAGGCAGCAGGCAGTGAACCAGGCAAGGTTTAAGGGACACAGAAGTACTAAAGAGTGAGATTCAGCCCATGTTTCACACATACAGGCTCCTCCCAGAGTAAGACTATAAGAGAGGAGCGGCCAAGATCCCTGTGTGATGCTGCAGCTCTGGGAAGCCTCAGATGAGCCCACCAAATCTGGCAAACCAGAAGAGATGGGAGGAAGATGCAGGGTTGCAATACACTTGAATGCCTGTGACTAAAGCTATTGCTACATCTCGAAGGGTTCCACCCTTCCTCAACGACTCAAACCCATCTGTGTCAAAGCCACACTGGGAATTTCCAGCAGAGTTCATTTATTAACAAGTGCGAGATGCTCCTGGGGCCAACAGCCTGTGCTCAGTTCACTGGAGAGATGAGTCTGGGCTTTGGGTTCTGAGAAGCCACTGACAGCAGTGACAGCCTGGCCCCACGAGCTGGTCCTGGGGCTGCTCCTGCTCCTGCCAGCACTTCCCATCCCCGCCAAAGCCGGGTGCTGATCCGTCAGCCTCGCTGCCAGAGCGCAACAGGAGGAGCTGGCTGTCCCCACGTGCAGTCCCTGCTAATGGGGTTTGACAGGGAGAGCGTGAAGCGTGCAACTGTGCAACCGAAGAACCCGAGGCAGCTTTGCTTCTGAGCACAGGATGGGAACGAAACAGCACAGACACGAAGTGATTCCCACCACCCACCACAGCTCCTGAGTTACTCACGCAGCATCCAGACTTCAGAGACCCTTTTTGCTGAAGCCCAGGACATATTGTCTGAGACTGGGGGACACAAAAGAAGGATGGACTGGATTACTGGAGATTTGAAAGGCTTCAGCAGAATAAAGTTACTGAGCACAGAAAGAGTTCCTCCTGTTGGCCTTGGTGCACTTGAGAGCTCTTCAGTATCAGTAACAACTTAACTAGTGAGCTACTGCTGAGGGATCCACACCAGGTAACTCCACACTGTGAGGAGTCTGAATTTTCCACACAGTAACAAACAGCAACAAACAGCAACAGAAAAGCAATCCCTTCTTACAGGCAGCAAGGCAGGGAAAGAGTATTTATTTTATCTAGCCAAAGTAAAGCTGAGTTTCTGCACTTGGTCAGCTCCCTGAAAACCTTCAGCCTGCTCCTTCCCAATGGTCCCTGAGGAGTCACACAGGGTCTACGTGGAAAGAGGCAACAGCTAAAAAACTGCTTGCTGCAGCCACAAAGTCCTTTGGGTGCAGCTCATCTCACTCCTAGCAAAGGCCATCAGCATGATGAACTGCAGAGAGATTAGGCACATCCACAGGTATACTTTAAATCCCAAGATTTAAAGAGAAAAAGTGAGACTGGGGGAATGGGACAGCAGGAAAGTGTGTTTTTTAGATAAACTGGCCTCTTGTGGCAAGAGGGGGCAAGCATGTGATGAGCAGACTGAGCAGCAGGTGGGACATGCAGGCAGGGAAGGCTGAAGGATGCCACCAAGGATGCCACCCTGATGAGGGGAGATGCTTCAGAAGAGTTGGAAGTATCTCACATTTCCAGTCAGGTCAGCACTCAAGTGCTCTGGTCAGCAGTAACTGTTAAACATGTTAGATGTTAGTCACCTGCCACAAAGAATAGCCCCTTGTATTAAAAAGACAGCTGAGAAACTTCTGCGAGAGTTTTCTTACTGTAACTGTCATTCATCTTGCTAAATCTCTTCCCTTCCACTCAGCAGTGTCCCTGTCCTTTCCTTTTTATACACTCCTCAAAGTTTGTTGGGCTCAAATAGTTTTCTGAAGTCATAAAAAGCTGAAAATAGAAAAAAAACATATTGACCTGCTTAACTTAGAAAGCTCTGACACCTCTTGGTGAAGTTGTGGGTTGGCATCATTATCCAGATGGTAACACTGCTATCCCTTAACTGACTTATCTCCTTGCTTTGAAAAAGCCCTTGAAAAAGATTACAGAGATAACCACATAGATGAAAGGGAGAAGCTTTACCCTAAAAGCAGCACCCAAAACCACTTAAAGTCAGCCCTTGATAATCCTTAGCCAGACTGTTATTCCCATCAGATCAAACAAGATGGAATGAGATTTAGGCTATGCTAAGTGCCAAACACTGGTATTACAGTCCCACTGTCACACCTTCTAACAGCTTTTATCTTTTTTCCTTCTCTCCTGTCCCAAAAGAATCTGATTTAACTGGCAACACCAACTCCATCAGTGGCAGCTAAAAGGAGTTTGTCAGCTCCCTTCTGCTGCACTTTCTCTTTTACTGTGGCTTTGTTTGCATGGTTCAAAGAGACAGAGCCAAACTTCACCAATATGACCAACCTGGGAGCACCTTTAACTCTTTTACCCACTCAAAAGACAACTAGTAATTACTACTCCATCAGTACTATAAGGTGAATTCTCAGGTATTTTTCTAAAGCAGGCGTCTTGTACAGCTTTACCCTAAACAATGAAAACAAAAGCTTTCAGAATACTGCAACTGCAATCACTATTTTCCTGCATCCCACACTTGTATTTCCAATAGAAGTATTTAAGCACTCTGAAGCTGAATGTTAAAAACCCATTCATAATCAGTAACCTTACCTGAAACACTGAAAGAACAGCGTTTCTGGTAAAGCACACTGGCCTAGAGAACTCCCTGCTCCCTGTGCCCACCCAGGGAAGGCCAGGAGCCTGCTCCCACAGGGGCAGGCGTAGGAAAGCACCCCAGGGGAGGATGAAAAGCTGCTGCAGCTGCCAAGGGCTGGGGGCAAAGAGACAGTCGCAGTCACCTGGAGCTCCACACCCTACCAGGTGACAAGGGAACCATGATCAAGCTCAGGAAACTCTTCTGCATTGCTGCCCGTGGGAACCACACCATGGTGGCAGGCCAGGAGGTCTGTCCAGCCTGTTAGGAACAACATTCCTGGTAATCAAAGGTTCAGGTAGTAGAATGGCACAAATCATGAATCCAGGGAGAAAGGATTGTTTGGAGTCCAGAGAATAATGGTGAGGTTGCTCCAGAGTGAGAGGGAGGAATGGGCTGGAAGAGGTAACTGAAAGCACCAGTGGTCATCGAGTAGACATGATTCCAGAAGTTCATTTGGGATGGGAATTTTGTTTTGCTGAAGACAGTTAACAAGTCTTAAGGGTGGGATTTTGGGACTGCAACATACAGGAACATGGAGAGTGCAGGAAGTTGCTTATAGCAAAGCAAGCTGGTTGCTGCTGCATGCAGTCGGATGTCAGCACAGGCCGTGCCGGGCAACCTGGAACATCACTGGGGCTGTGGGGAAGCCTCTACCTGCCTGTACCTTATTTGGGGAGATAAGTGAGTTCAGAGGCTTTGCTAACACTTGAAATACAGAATTCAGCATGACATTTTTGTAAACCTTAGCAGTCCTAGCTCAAATAAACTTTTGTACGCTGGCAGTACAGAAGTGAATTCAGATGCACCAGTTTACCATTAAAATCTTGTCTTTAAAAAGGAAGGCTCACTCCTGTTGAGGACACTGTAAAAACACTGGTGCCTAAGTAGTTGTGGAAAAATAAACAGCACCATGGGTGAAAGCAGTATCATCAAGTCTCCAGCACAGAGGAGATCATAGCTGTTGTCATATAAAAAGATGAAATATATAGTTATGTTATTGTTGTTTAAGATGGAAGAAACCCTGTTTATGTAATACACAAAACATACTCTTGAAGGGATTAGACTAAATAATGCCCTAAATTCAGCATCTTCTAGTCTAATAAAGGACATAAAACCTGTTCAGCAATCTGTTTCTATTTTAAAAGACAAGCTATGGTATACATTACAAATATTGTTTGTAAAAGAGAGCTATGGAAAGAGGTTTGGTGGGATGTTCTGCATATATTAATGCTTCATTAAAAATGCCATAAGAAGTAAGGAAAAAAAAAGCCCTAAGTTTAAGATGCCCTCCCACATAAGGAAAAGGATTTTAAAGCACTTATTAAATTACTTCACTTGCATGAGCAAAACCATGAGCTTTCCTGGAAATCAGGACAAGCTGATTATATAAGACCCTGATAGTTCTTCTTTAAAATGTTATTTCAACCCATGAAGATTTATATCTACAGTTAAAAGGAAAAAAAAGTATGATTTGGGTTGTGGTTCTTAAGGGATCTTAATGCGTATCATTTAGAATTACTCTAATTAATTAATTTTATATGGAATTGTGAATACGCTACCCTCCTGGGCTCGGCCTTGGTCAAAGGGATTTTGATTTACATTGTAAGCTTCAGAAGAGGCAGGGATCATCTTTCTGCTCAGTAGTGGGGCTGCACCCTCTGCACTCCTGTCCCAATCAATCACCAAGGCAGCTGGAGGACACCGGGACCAGACTTTTCTTCAGTACTTTGTTAAAAGTCTGTTTGCTCTGCAAACTTCAGGGCCAAGCAGAAGATGGAAAATCCTCTCTGTAAGAGCACCTCTGTCTGACACCAAGTCTATTACATTCAGTGCCATAAACAATTACTGTAAACCTGAACAGTAAAATCTCCATCAGCATCATCTGTAGGACAACAGAGGAGCAGGAGACATCTCCGGTTATTCCAGATTGCATAATAAAGAGATCAAAGGGACCGTGCGTTGACAGGCAAGCCTAAGTGGCACCGAGGGTTTTTATGAATGGCCGGCAGCGCTCCAGCCTCCCCTCCCGGCTGTGCTCGTTCCCTGGGAGCAGAGGGAGCGCTGACCCCGCACGGCTCCGCTGCTCCCGGCAAAGCTGTCGGGACCGAACCCAGTGCACAGATGGGGCTTTCACGGTGGTCCCCGAGCTGGCATTTGTCCCTGCCACGGGCAGCTTGGTGGTCAGAGCCACTCCCCAGCTCAGGACAGCAGCTCCTCATGAAAATGAACCCTTCACCGTGCCTGGCTTTCAACTCTGCTTCAGCAAGGGTGTGGTTGAGTAAGGGGAGTTAACGTGCACTCTGATGGTAAAGGTAAGAATTTGGCCTTGACAGATGAACTGTCCTTCAGGCTGGCTCAGATCTTGTCATGTCTGATAGGGTTTCTTTTATGTAAGAAAGGTTGAGTTTTCAAGCTTAATTTAAAAAGAAAAATGCAAGAAAAATGCCCTGGCCACTTGAAGAAGTGTTCCTTTCCAACACAAGCCCTGCTCAGGGAGGACACCTGCAGCAGGGTCATCTCACCTAACTTTAAATGTCTGCAGGGCAGCTGGCTGCCTGAGAGAGCTCCTGTGTCCCAGCCCACGCTCCCTTCACAGAATAGAGAAAATGGGAGCTTTCAGGACACAATGCGACTGACCTATTTTAGGTACCTGCTTCAGGATGAGATGAATCAGCCCCAGCAGCGCCTGTTTCTCTCTGTTGACTATAAAGGGAGTCTGGCAAATATACCTCTGGCCAGGTAAATACCACCCCTCATGCTGAATACAAGCTGAAGGAAATGCACAGAAATGCTCAGAATGGTACTAATTCATACCATTCACACCACGTTGCAAGTGGAGCATTTAAGACCTACTGAGCGGAAGAAGCACTCCAATTAGCTTTAATATGAAGCTGGAAGGATCCTGGTAACACAAGGAAATTAATAACTAGGCAGCAGGTCTCTAGAGTAATTGCACAGTTGTTACAAAGGGAAGTTGCAGAAAATTACCATTTGCAAGGTTGCAGCAAACATAAAGACAATATCTTGATGTAGGCCAGTGCAGGGATCTGAAGGCTCCAAACACCCAAAGTTCAGATGGCACAGCTGAACAACTACAGGTGGGAAAAGCCTGAAGAGGGTGGCTGTTAAAAGAGCAAGATGCCCGTAGTGCAACTCAGGTTCGTGTGAGACACACAAAGAGCAGGGTCAGAAATCTTCCAACAGAGTATTAAAGAAAATATGAGTGACTCATGGTCATACTAGTGACTGGCATTTGCTTGCCTGCCTTATACATGGATAACCAGCCATGCAAAATGAATAAAGGATTCCGTGAAAGAATTGAAAAGAAAACTTAAGTGTTCCAGCTTCACTGCTTGGTCTAATGGATGACACTGTCTCTGCCTAAAAGCCTTGTCCCAAGGTTTGTCCCTTAATACCTCCATGGCCAGAGCAATTTATCAGTGTCTGAACATGATCACCAACAAGCCCAGTAACTGAATCAGTCTGGATGAAATTTAATTGCAAGCAAAGACAAAAATGTGTTGTAGTTTAAGGATGGCATTTTCAAATTTGTGAAAAAGAATTGAAGAGAACAAAATCCCACCAGTTCTCAAATGATTTGCATTCTTGGCTTTCCCTAACAGATCTGTGCCAGTTTTGCCAGTACTATCAGGACAGAAATTACAATCAAAATATTCATAGCTAATCACATATACAGCTCTATCAGCCTATCAGCTACCTATTAGCCATGCCCATGTAATTCAAGGTGTCATAGCTTGAGATTACAAACCCCCTAGTTTTGTAGACAAACTAGTCTAACATCATGTATGATTTTCAAAAAATACACAAAGACACAGCTTGTATTTCAATATTTCCAAAATAAATACTATTAACATCTACTGGTGATCAGCTAGTATTTCCTTAACTAGCCCAAACACTACATGGGACTGTGTGGTGTTATCAGTTTCAAGAACTGTAAATATTTATAGCAGACTCCTCCTGGCTGCTTTAGAAGTGTGGACAGATAACGGTTGACTTTCTGAGGCACAATCACTGTTGGCTGGAACTTAAAAGTCAGCTTTTAACACTTCAGAAAAAGCTGGCAACATCCACGCGTGGAAGTTCAAGGACAGAGCTGGCTCCCAGGGCCAGATGGAGCCTCGTGCAGCTACGTGTGACAGCCTTTCCCATGTCACTGGAGTGGGTGACACTGAGGTCACTGAGAAGATGGCTGGAAAATTTAGGGCATTAGGAGCCAAATGATCATGTGAGTTTTGAATCTTGAGGATCCCCAGGCTGGCTTTGTCATGTTCATACAACTCATCTCATTCTCTCTAACATATTTCAAAAATCTGCTTGTTTTGAAAAACAAGACTCTTCATAACATTTCCTAACATTTTAAGATGCAAAGTAGTATTTAGCTATAAAGTCATCTACCGTAGCAAGATTTTAAAAATTTGATGTAATTATCACTTCCTAAAGATCATGGGCTGATTTCCTGAAGAATAATATTACAGGTGTGTAACAAGGGTCTCCCATTTTTAGATTTCTACCTACATTTACATTGGTTAAGCTTTCAGAGCTATTCTTTCGTGATACAGAAGACAGGACAGCTGCAGCCTTGACTTTCCAACAGTTAAGAGAGGGAGGCAGTTTTGCTAAAATTTAGTATTAATTTAAACCATCATTGTACATGGTTTATTTCCTTTACAAGAGAATTATGTGCTCCTTCCCAAAGCAGTGGAGGGTTTCAGTATGGGGTGTGGAGGGGAGGGTTCAGCTTATATTTTCTGCCACTTTGCAACTCATCACAAGTGGAGAGAAGGAAATGGTATTTATGATACATCCCCTGAGGTACATTTTTTTACTTTGCAAGATCAGTCCTAGTGTGCGGATAAGTTACTGCTCCATTATGATAAATGCAGACAAAAAAGAAGCATGATTTTTACCGTATGAGAGCAAGCCTGTCTTTTTCAGATGGGTGATCATCAAGCCACTGGGAGTAGCGGGCAATGGACCACTCAGCCCTCTGATACAGAGAAACACAAACACCAATTACACACAAATGCAGAAAAGGAAACAGACACACCAATTTCAGAATAAAGATGACATAAACGAAGGCCATGTGAGGCTCTCTTAATACTGCAATGATGCAGAATGAGTTAAGGCATCGCAGACAATTAACAGGAGTAGCCCAGGATGTTATTTGGGAGCTCAGAGGTGATTTCCTACATCAGCTGTTGGCTCAATTTTGACAGGGATTTTTATCTAGATTTCCTGCATCTTATGTGAGTAGGAGCCAGGCAATTTGCAGTCTGGGGAAAGATCTACAACTTCAACTATGAGATGACAGAATTACTATTCTAAGAATTGAGAGTCTACTTTATATCAGGTTATCATATACCTACTATTAATTAATTAATTAAATTAAGTAATTAAAATATTAAGTCAATTACCATAATGCCTTTGCCACAATAAAAATAAGAGCCAACAAATGATATAAAATATGCACTTGAATAATTTTTAACTAAACCAGCTAGGGCAAACTACAATGCTCATTCCACCTTAGGACATCTGAAAAGGAAAGACAGGTTGATCTTATTACCTGGAAGGGTGATTTTAACTCTGGTGGTGCTCTTGTAAATAAGAACTGAAGAATAATGCTGAATGGAATAACCTCTCCCAGAGCTGGGCTACTGGCAATATGCTCACTGGTCTGGAACAGCAGTGGTCTGGAAAAATGTAACAATATACTCATGAAAGGAAGAAAAAGCTTATCTTATGCATTAGAAAAATGCCTCTATGTGGTGGAAATATTGTGTTAGGATAGAGTCAACTAATTTTTTGCCACTACTCCGCATCTTGGATTTCCAACACAGGTTCAGTTTGCAAAAATTAACAGCAGTTGCCTATCGTAATTAAACAACACAGGACCGTAAATTTTATATTTCAGTGAAAACATTTAAGGTAACTATAGAACTCGCTGACATACAGAAGATGTACTGAAAGCAACACAAAAAAGTACAATTTGGCCAACATTTGCATGACAAAGATTGTTAAATCATAGTTATACTCTGCATAAAATTTAAAAGAACTTTAATCTATTTCTAATTTGCAGGTGGGTGTTGCCAAAAAAGCTCTCAGTTCAATCAGAACTAACACGAGGCAATAAATGAGTTTTGAAATACAGTTTAGTCATACTGTGATTGCAGCTCACCTGAATGACCTCAGCTGTCTGTAAGATTTTCCCAAGTCAGAGACTCGCCGACACAGCGGTGCTACTGCTAACTCCATCTAAAAAACAAACAGTTCCATTTGAATTAGATTCTCCCAAAATATAACACTTGGCATCGAAGTAGCCAGTGTTCAAGCAATAATCCAAACTTGCAGACCAAGTCAGTGACTTCTCTCTGGTGGCTGAATTAAGACAAGAAGCTGTCTTTTCCTTTCATACTATGTTGCTCATGCCAAGACTTTTGCCTTATTCTTGGCAAGACAATGAGCATTTCGTGACAAATGATAGAGACATTTGTGGATAAGAACAGAAGGGATCTCATGAGCTTTCTGAGAATGAAGCTTTTTTCTTGCAGCAGGTTTATTTTGTTGGTGATGAGTTTCCTGAAGAAGCACTTGTGTCAATACCCCAAAAATCTGACCGCAGCCTGGGAAGAAAGCAAATCTAGGCAGGCCTCCACAATCCACTGCTAAAGCAGTAAAATTGCAGACCCATTTCAGCTGGGCACCCTTTCCTTTGGTGAAGGACAAGGTTAAAATGATTCCTTCCTGAACAGTGGGCTCCAAATTTTGGGGCTCAAAACCTACGCAGATTAGATAGAAGGCAGCTGTGATCTGTTGTCGAAGGGTCATATGAAATCACAGGTAAAAGGGTAAGAGCATTATTCTCATACTTATTTTCATACCGTTGGATTTCTGAGTTACAGCAGCCATCTTTAAAAACAAACAAGTTTAAAACACTTTCTGTTTTTTAAGCACAGGAGTTCTCCTGCTTTTCTGAACAAGAGCCAGGCTCCACTTGGGTTTTTACATCTAAATTCTGTCACAGGCTCTTCATTAACAGTGAGAACAAAGAAATGAGAAAGAACAATTTCCCTTCCGGATCCCAGACTGAACATGAACATTATACAGCAAAATTTCAGTTAATATGCACACCAATACAAATACTACCACTCAAAAAACCCCGTAGGTAATTTTAGTCAGATATGGATTAAGTCTTTCGTTTTCATTCCTGAAGTGTCAGTCAAATGAGGGATCAAGCTTTATTCTCCAAGTATGTTTTTTAAAATCCCCAACTTGAAAGACTATTCAGACTTTGATTTACACATAGTGTACAATTAAACTAAGTTTCAAAGGACGACAGCTAAAATAAGTAACAAAATCAAAACCATCATACAATGAGTTTCCCATTTAAGTAATATTGTTGAACAAGTTTAAAGCATTTGTGATACGACACTATTTACAGTGAAGTCTTTAATACAATTATATTATTCTTTCCAGCTGTAGAATTTCCTCAGACAGAGCTGGCTGCTGGGCCACCACCTTCACCAAGAGCTCCCAACTGTGCTGGGGTTCCAGCATAAACAAGAAACGTGGTGCAGTGAACTATGATGCCATAGTTCATCTAAACCCAGAAGAACTTAAATTAGCAAATAATGCAAATCAAGACCATATACTTCACACACCCATATTTAAAAGCAGGTGGCAGGATGGGAGTCATCTCACCTACTTCTCAACATCTACAGGTTCTCTTCATACACAGCAGAGAGAAGCAGCCACTCCTGGGGGGTGACATATCATTCCTTGAGGTGGACACCTAAAACAGGTCAGGTGGAACATGTTTGTAGGAGTATCCACCTACATGGCACTCAGACAAAGCTGGGAAAGCCACAGGGCCTAACTCAAGCACTTTGGCTTCTTCTGCAGACCAGGAGAGGTGGGTGGCTCTGGAAAGCCATGGGGAACACCCCACAGAACCATCCTATGGGCAGTGCACAGCTGCTGCCTGAGACCAGGGACCTCAGAGTACATGCCCTCATCAAGCAGTTCCAGGCCACTTGAAACCTCCATTTTATGCAGATTTCACTCATGGGAGCAGAAAGTGAATAAAAATCCAGGAAGCAAAAATAAGGAAATAGGGCTCTAGCCCTGGGTAGCAGCCTGGCTTCCTCCTGCCTACTGCCCTTCTGGTCCCCAAATCTTTAGGCTGTGTTCTGGCCCCTCTCTACAGCCCGAGGGTGAGGTCACCTCTCCCGTGTGCAGGTGGGAAGTCAGTGGCCCTGTGGCTCAGGAGCCACCAGCTGCTGTTGTGTGCTGCATCCACTGGCACAAGGGAGTGAAGTAGAGGGCATGCTCCCAGGAAAGGCAGGCTCTGCAGGGAGTTGGTGCAGGGAGGTGCTCCAACTCCAAGCTGCGATGAAGCTTACAGCAAGTTCAGCATGTTCCCCCAGGTCCCCCAGGAGCACGGACGGGAGCCAAGAGGCCGGTCTGCCACACAGGATCAGGAGCAAGCAGCCAAAAAGAGGAGCTAAGTATGTTTTGCTGCATCATGGTAAAAGAACCCTACAGACCCTGAAAAACAAATGGGAGCAAGACTGATTTCTCCAGAGCTTCTTTTCAGACATCAGTATTGGCTGGAGGTAGCTGGAAGTAACTGATATCCTGCGGGAGCTGGTGCCCCAGCTCTGGTGGGAGCTGTGGGCTTGTAGCTGTGAGGGACCAGGGAGAAGATAATTCCTTTATGTTCTTTAGAGACTTTGATAACAGGCAACAAACTGCCAGTCTGACTTGTGGAAACAGAGATGCGTGGATCAAACTGTACTCGTGAGGCAGAAGAAATAACAGCATAGCAAAATATAATTTTGCTTAATAAGTTTAAAAAGATTTTTTCATTCCTGAAACGTAATATGAAGTAATGAGATGTAAGTGAAACTTTCTACAGCTTAACCAATTCCTTATTAAAACAAATTTATATGAATTCTCTTGAATATACTTTGTAGTTTCCATAAATCAAAATTTTTAGGCTTAAGTACTAAAGAAGAAAATTTACTTTGGAAAATTCTATTACTTCATCTTCAACCTTTATTCACTGTAGGAAATTATTAGTATTGCTAGAACTAGATAGATTTAATGGCAGCAGATGGTTGATTCGTGAAGTAATAGGTGCCAAAGAAAAATATTGTTTTTAAGCTTTGCAGCATACTATACTATCTCAAATTGACTCATGAAGAGTGGGAATGAACAGAAACTAATGTGGTAAAAATGTACATAAACCATAGAAACTCTTTTTTTTTAAATTTACAATACTAGTCTGCTTTGTATTATAACCCAATCTCTCCAATAAAAAATATAATCCACATAATAACTAAGACTGTTTTCTTTGCTTGAATTTTAGGTATTTATCTGAGCCCAATGTCGCAGTGGGATGCTACAGCAACCTTTTGCTGTCACATTCATTTCTGCAGGCCCCTGAGAGGGGTTTAGTGTCTCTGCTGAGCATTGTGCCAGCCCAGGAGCAAGTGCTGGGGAGGAACCATTCGGCTGGAACAGCTACTGTTTTCAAGGTGCTGGAATCGGGCAGAGCATTGAGCGTGCATCACTTCTTGGTTGTGCTACCTGTCATCACCTGAAACAGCATCAACTGTTGATTCACACAGCGTGTTTGTACTGTAGCAGCTTTTGCTATGATACACAGCTGTAGTTTCCAAAGCGTGTTGGTGAGCTCTCACAGGTCGGGGGATGTTTTTGGCTGTTGTCAGGCAGTATTTGTATCGTGTGTGCCAGGACTTTCACACAGCCGTGTCCTGTGGACTTCACATATAAAAGAGTAAGTAGTATTTTCTGTTTCTTTTCCAAATTTCCCTTGCAGAACTGCCAATTTGAAAGTTCAGATATCCAGGTTAAATTCAGTGATAAATCAGGTGTTCAAGCAGTAATGTGCAACCACAGAGGCTTGATGTGAGATAATCATTAACACAGGATCCAAGGGTAGCAGTAGGAGATGCATGTGCTGGCCAAAAAGGAAGCAGCAGATAGAACAGAAGAAGGCCTAATGACTTGTTTCTTCTAGCTTTGTTCAAAACCCATTGCTTTCCCATGATTTATTCATGTTAGTTTGCTATGCTTCGCAGGACACAGCGGCAGACTTCTGCCCAACATATGCTTCTTCTCAATGGTTCATGCTCTCTAAGCCCAAAAAGGCAATATTATCTTTTCTTCTCATCTGACTCTGCCATAGCCCATGGCTAGGTGGTCAATTATCTGTTGAACTATTCACTAGCTGGCCATATTGAAAAAAATACATCACATGCCTGGCTTCTCTAATTGGATTATGTTCAGCAACCCAGGGGTGAAGTTAGTAAGTAGTCTAGATACAGATAATGCATATATATTGAAGAGTGCTTTTAAAAACCCCACAGTGAAGTTATTGTTTAGTGCCTATTGTGGTATTTCCAAGATCTCTCATTACTAAACAGCTCTTTTTTCAGCTGGAAAATCTTAACATTACATTTTTAGGAATCACCTTTCCTCCTGGCCAAGATGAATTCTGTGTTTTTAAATGTTAACTCAAAATGCTTTTTTCTAGCCATTCACCAGGACAGAATGTTTTAACAAGCAAGGGAGCAGAAGAGCTCTGAACTATTATATGAAAGAAGCTGGCCTTGAAGGGATGTGGAATTTGATTTCTCCCCAGTGCAGCAATTCCAAAACAGTTGATGCTTAAGTAAATCCTTCAGCTGTAACACCTCTAAAATAACACATATCAGAAAATAATTCCCTCTTTCCAGGAAGATAATTAGCACTAAACATTAAATGCATTTTAGCTTTACTAGTTTCTGTCCTTATGACTACAACTGTGATTACATCATCCTGCTGCTCTCACTTCTCTGTAAGAAACAAGAAAGGAAATTTTTTTAGGAAAAATTATAAAAAGCACTTTTACACTTGAATCATCATGTTAGATCAAATGAGCAAATCTGTTTACATTTTTAAAAAATCCAAATGCCTAATATTCTTGCTGCTTTTTAATGCCACATACTGAATCAGGAAACCATATTCTGGCTATAGGCTAGCCAGCAGATAGAAACAGCTCTTCTATACTAGAATTTAGCATTGTCAATTTCTACCACAAAAACATTTTTCTAGGAAAATCCAATAAAAGCCAAACATTTTGCAGCAATTTTTTGAGAAAGATTTGAAGAATTAGTGGCAGTGTTAACTGTACCCTACTAAAACTGGCTGAACACAGTATTGAACAATGCCAAAAAAACAACTATAAATCATACCTAGATAAGAAATACAGGAAAGCATATAGAGAATAGTATTAAATCAAACAGGAGGACCAATAAAAATAGTTCATATGACAAGGATGAACATTTCAGTCACGACATGAGGCAGGTTTTTGGCACAGACTGTGGCTCCTGCCTTATATGTCACTCCACAATAGATGGGAAATCATGTCATGCCTTCACGCCATGGAGCATAATGACTGCTTTGTCTTTGCAATTTCTAGATCAGTTTATTTCAAAGCAGTTGTGATTTGTATTTGCTATTAATAAACAGCTATTTTCCAGTACCAGCTTACAAACTCTGTGTAGCAGACTACTAATTTCCAAGCCAAATATTACTGTATTCCTCATTTCTTCTAAACAAACTCCTCAACTGATCGTGCTTATACTTCATTCTTTGCTGCATTGTCCAGCACTTCCATCAGGTTTTAGGAAGGCCTGAACTACAAGCCACAATCCCAAAGTCTGCCTAAGTGCTGTAACAATTCTGAATACCAAGCAAGTTAAAAAGTCCTCTGGAGAAGAACTGGTACTCCCCAGAAACAGAAATGTTGAAAACCATCAGGGCTTGCTGGCTTGCTTGCCTCCAGGAGAACATTTTTTTCAGTCTAACAAGTACTGAATTAAAAAGGGAAATCTGGTATTAAATATGTGAATACTGAATTATGGGCATCTTGAAAATACAAAACTAAATAAAAGAAACTGGTTAGGGAATGTACAGGAGTGAGCTGAAGAGGAATCTTGTGCAATTGCCTGCATAAAAACTGAGAGCATGAAAAGAGGTGAACTCAGGCTGTAGACTGGAATTATTTCAAATGAGGCTCCCAAGGAAATGTGGCACAGTACGTGATAACCACCTTGCAGTGCTGTGCACACTTCCTAGGGCTTGCAGTGTTCCTGTGTTGCTGTAAGCACTGATTTGCATGAAATCGTATTCACGATATCCAGGCATATTTCAAGCCTATCATAGCTCTGTTTACAGCTGCCACACTAGCACACACCTAGTCTCACTGCTGAGAAATCTGTAATGCACAGGACAGCCAAACACGATACTGACCCTGGAAACAGGATAAAACAGAGAATTCAACAGAGCTACAGCACTAATTCCTAATGTGTAAGTAGCAGAGCCTCACTCAAGAAAATTGGCTGTTATGCACTTCACCAAACCCAGTTCTGAATTAAGAGAACTTGAAATCCGTTTTCCCCCTTCTGCGTGGACACCTGTTGTTTTGAGGAAATTTATCAGTAAAACACGTTTCCAGTGCAAAAATTTTCAAATCTGACTCTCAGCCAAAGCTATTCTACAGAGTATAAGGCAGCTGTAACTCTGTGAGTGCCCTGAAAGAATGTGCACAAGCATGAGATACCCAAAATCTGATGCAACTCAAGATTATTTGGCTTATTGCATGTGTGTTTATAATAGGACCTCAAATTAACCAAAGCTTCTGGACAGATTTCTGCCCAGGTCTTCTGCTTGCAAGCAATCCCAAAATACCAAAAGGGTTTTTTTTATCTCAAAAGTCAGTTTTGAGCAGGAACATGTAACCCTTTTTGAGTAGAGAAAATTCAAAATTACTCTAGAAGACAGAGAACAAGTAAAAACAGTTTATAAACAAACCTACTCCTACACACAGTATCATTCCAGGCAGGTTGTTTCCTTCGGGTTTGGCTTTAGTCCAACAATGCAGTGCCTTTCTGGGACTGAAAAAAACCCTGCACACAGCATTTATGGCCATTTGGACAAATTTATCATTTCCATCAAGCCAGCACCCCAGCTAAATACCTGCTTCCTGCCCTCCTCAGCCCAAAGCAGCAGCAACCTCCCCTAGTCCTGATCAGGATTACAGCTGCATTTTGGCCAATGTGCCCAGGACTCCTGGCTGGGTCAGAGCAACAACAACCTTCCCATGAGGCTCCCAGGAGCTGGTGTCACAAGTGTGTGCCCAAAATCCACCAGGTTTTTGGAAAGAGCACACACACCCCAGAAAACATGGATGAAAGTCAGTGTCCAAATGTTTCAGTCCTTTTTCTGTTATCCCAAGTAACAGGATACAGAGTCCAGGCCATTCTGGACACTGCAGCCCCTGTGCAGCGTGGGTGCCCAGAGGAGCTCTGCGCAGAGATGCTGAAAGGCACGGAGCGAGCGCTGAGCTGGCTGCATGCGGCTGCTTGGACACAGATTTCTTGTCTTAAGCCCATCTTTAAGCAAGCCAAGAATATGGTGCAATGTGAAGATCAGAAAAACACAAGGCAGCCCCCAGATGCAGCAACAGTTGAAGGCAGGAGACAAGAATTAATTAAAAACCTTTTTTTGGATCTGTGGTACAAATGAAATCAGAATATTTATCTCAACACAGTTGTCCATTTAGGAGTTATACTCAGCACAGTGGGGAAGGCCACACAAATTCCTCTACACTCTACAAAAACATACTTTCATTTTTCACTTAAAAGGCAGCCCATGCACGAATGAGAAAAATCAGTGTTTAAAAAAATTATAAACAAGTTATATTTTTAGATTATAATAGGTTCTTAGATCTTACTGGAGAACCAGGTGAAGTTATTTCCTAAATTTATATTACTTACCTTAGTTTAAATTAGCATAAGTAGCATAAATTACAAAAATTATCTATATTCATTCCACAGGAGGAGTCAAGTGTCCTTTTTTTTCTTCTGGTTTTATGCCATTGTCTTCAAAATAGAGAAAGGAATGAAACCTGCTCACTGAAAGCAACTGAAAACTTCCCCTTAATTTCTGTGGTTAAGGGCTGATTTGCTATTTTTGTGTAATGAATAAAAAAATCATACTCAGGAGTATGTAACTCACAGGCAAATGATACAAAGCAGCCAGAAGCAGGAGTGAGTGGAGGTGGCAGCGATTCCTCCCTCCCTGCCTTCCTCTCCTACCTCAGTTACCTACCAGCCAAAAGCAGCACTCAGTATGCAGACAGCTGGTGCTAATTCCCTTTTCCACTTGGATAATAATAACAACCAGCACCCTCAGACTGATCTTGTGGATGCCGGATTCTTTGGCAAGTTAACCACACAGTGGTACTGCTGACAAATTAAATTTTAATACAGCAGACAGCACAGACATATCCACAGGTAGTGGATATGAATCTGGCAATTTCTTTTGTGTTTTAGTCCTGTAGAAGAGTTAGATAAAACTGAGAGGCAGGTAGGTCAATCGGGTCGTGAAGAGAATCCCACAAGAAAACTGCCCTTCTGTTTCCAATAGGGCAACTCTTCCCCAGGATATTGGGATTTTTTTAGCTTGTCTCCTTCACTGCAAAACAGCTGTGTTAGCCATTAACCACCGTGGGCACTGTGATATATAGAACGATCAAGAAAGTGACACACCATATTCAATTAGAAGAGAGAGAAAGAACGAAGTGCATGAATGGTGGCAAATGATGGACGTGCTGAAGAGGTCAGCCAAGCGGGACAATGTGTCAAGATGCAGCGGAATTTAAATGCAACAGTCACTTGACAGGAAGCTGTCAGACCTCCCCGAATGTGCCTTACAGTGATGAGGGATCTTCAACTACTTAGTGGATGCATTTCTCAGGATCCAGCATCGTATCAGAGAGGATGTTTAGACCTGGAATGCACCAATCTCTTCAACTGCCTGTTTATACTTTGATGGGGACAAAATGATGCTTTTCAGTGAAATCAGTGAAGTAACACTAAAAAGCAGAAATCAGGATTGAGGGTACCTGTGCAAAATCTGCTGCCAGACGCATCTTCCCACCTTCACCGAGGGGCCTTATTAGACTGGCATTGCGAATAAAAAGTTCAATTGCTCTTTGAGCCATGGCTTCAGTGTTATCAAAGACGAAGTCAAAACACTCAAAATGTCTGAAGTAGTCGTTCATGACTCTTGCTATAAAACCCTGTAGCTCTTTCATGTAGAGAGAACAAGGGACATCTGGTTTTCCTGAGCTGGATAATGATCTGAAAAAAAGAAAAGGAAAAGAAATAAGGGCAGCTAAATTCATCTTTAAAACACAACAAAAACCTACTGGATTCTTTTAAATTTTGTTCCTACCCCTACCAAGTCATGGCATGAATTGTAGAGTTTCATTTCTACTCAGAATAAGGAGCATGTAGCTCTCTCTGAAAATATAGTCAAAAAATATCGCTTTATCAGCCATTCCTCTAAAGAAATAAAAGATAAAACAAGAAATAACAAGATAAAAGAAATCAACTCACTCTTACCCAACTTGCAGAGCCTCCACCAGTTTGGAGCTTAAACCTCAAAAAACCTCAGCCCCTAAATTTAAATGTCCCAGTTGTTGATTTGAAACTTGAATAATGGATCATAAAATACAAACATATGTCACAGGGTTACTAGTTTAGCTTAGCTATCCCAAACCTGTTTTCTGTATAGAATTAGTTTCCTACATTCCTCCTGACCCAGGATTATGAAGTCAGTATCACACAAGCAGCACAGTAGCCCCTGGACACAAATCAATCCCCTTACTCTTTCTGTGACTCACAGCAGGTGAAAGAGCTCTTCCAAACTCGGGAACTTGACCATACAGACTAGCTAACAAACAGCCTTTGGCTGGAAACAGTTCACCCACCCAGAGAGGTATTTTGCTACTGGTGCCAAAAGAGGGTGGTGAGGGTAAAATACTGTTAAAAAGTCGAAAGGACAATTCAAAACTTCTCTGAAAATAAACTATTTTCAGTGAATTTCCAAGAGAGAAAACAGGACAACTGATGATGTCAGAACAGACATGACAACCAAAATAAAATTTAGGAAGGAAGTCTCAATTATAGATAAGATTCAAGATCTTGGCACATGAAGAATACTGGAAATTTTAATGAAAATGCTATGGGAAAATAGCATAACACACTAAATCTGAGATTTAAATTAAAAAAATTAAGATTAACTATTTCATCAGCGGCTATATCCTTTGAGAAACAGGAATATTGACAGTTCTGAAGACTATCCACAAAAAATACATTTTGAGTGCAAAAGGGTTTTTTTAAGCACAAAAATAGCCTCTGGTCAGCTTTCTTTTTCCATTTAAAATGAATTTTACTCAACAGATATGAAAAAAAAAGGGGGGAGGTGGAAGAAGTCATGCTACCTGATTAATTTGTTTCAATATGTGTAATTTTGCTGCCTGTGTTCATTACTATAAAGCATCGCCTTCCCCTCAACAAACAAGCACTCTTGCTTCAAGGACATTGTGGCAGTAACAATCTATTACGCACATGCGGGACATCTCGCTAGAGCAATGGTAAATTTAAAAGATATTTCTAGTTACCCAGAAAAATCTTCCTGGTGCATAGTGATGATAATAGCTTCCACTGAATCTCCTACAGAGTTCAGTAGCGGCTGAACAGCACTACCCATTAGATCATGGACTGCCTAAAATAGAATAAGAAAAAGGCAGAAGTAAGGAAACAAAAACGAGAAGCATTTGCATTTTACACCTCAAAAAACCTTAAGAAACAATTCATCTTATCAGTGCTTTTTGTTATTCTGCATTAGAAAATGCTAAATAGGAGGACCAAAGGCTAAGATAACATTTTTCTTTAATCAATTTTACTAGTAAAATACAGAAGTAAAGCTGTTTGCTGCTTCTGCGTAAAGCCTTCCCTCAAAAAGGTGCACAACAGTTTGGCATTCCTGGTTTGTACACATGCACGTTTTGGTGCACACTCTGGGCTCAGTTGCTCATTCCCCAGACACAAGCTGCCCTTCATTCCCCTGCACACAACCCCTCCCAGGTCAGTCAGTACCCAGCAGGACGGATGTGGAGAGCTGTCATCCACAGAGGCTACACTTCCATCCACATCCCCCTCCAGGAAAGCACCAGGTCGCATAAAAATTATAATTTGATGTATCTGTCAGGGGGAGGAAGGGGGTGATGAAGGATGCAGCTATTGCTGTGTGAATGCTGCAGAGAAAGACATTTATTTTCACAGTCAGATGACATCTATGTTCTGACCGTTATGAGAATATTCTGAATACAAACACGACTCGAGCAGTGATTTGGCCCAGGTAACACATACACAGCTGCAGATACAAATTATAAATGTCAGAATATTTGTATACCTGTTACTAAATATACTGATACAAAATAATATGTGGGAAAGAAGTGCCCCTTTTAAGTGTAACAAACCAAGCAAAGCTCAGCCCTATCCCTGCAGCATTCGGACATTGAATTACCTTTAAGGCAGTTGTGACTGTTTGCTCAGCAGCTGCTGGAAATGAGCTCTGACTGGTAATGACCTAAAAATTGTAAAGTAATTATTAATGGTCAGCATTCAACAAATTACTAGAACCCATAACATTAAACTTAATTTAAAAACATACTGAGTTATCCATAGTAATGAGTGTTTACCTAGTTACAGATAACTATCAAATGTATTTTATACAGACAGAATTTTCAATGCATCAGTATCAGTCCTTTACTCTCAAATTTCCTATGGACTCTGCTTCTGCCTTGGCAAAGAAATGACTCAATGGAGTTAAGCTGAAATTTAGCTGAAGGGCTAACAGAATCAGAATAAAAATAACTGGTGTATTCTCCCACTGCTAAGTATAGAATTCATGGAGAACTATACAAGCAGTTCTGTGGCAAATATTTGAAAGAATGTTTGTTCTTTCTCAGTATTATGACTATTACATCACTACATGTTAAATGGCTGTTTAAGTACAGCTAAAACAATATTACAATTAAAAGTTAAAGAATGATCTGAAGGACTATTCCACCAATTTCCTTACAGTTATGAACACGCTATACAATAGTATTTTTAAGACAGATAAGTACTGAACTCAAAGACTGAATCATATCATATCTCTCTCCAACACTAAGACACATGAGGTTCATTACTAAATACATCAGAGAAACCAGACTTAAAAGTTGATCTACCATCTGTTTGCAAAATCCAAAGCAAATTTTATAGGCTTTTTAGCATTTTTTTAACATTCTTTGAACATATCCAGAATCAGGAGTACTCGTGATCTTTTTTCTAATCAGGCTAGGATTTAAATACAATTAACTGCAACTACCAATATATCTCTTTGTTTCAGTTTACAAAAACGGTGTAACCACTGGCATCAGTAAGTGAATAAATTTGAATTATTCATAACTGTGCTTAGTCCTGAAAAATTTCCAGGCCAGACCTTCATCACAGTAATAATGTACAGAGATATTTGTGAAGTGTTGCTTTTCTTGATTTCACCCTTTCCTTCTCCTTTTCAGTTTAGCCACAATTATGGGAAAGCAATGAAAATCTTCTGAAAAATATAAGCTTGGGCTGAGGCAGATGCTGACAAGGGGGCTATCAGGTTGAGTAGTACAAAGACAAATAAGAAAAAACGAAGAGTTCCGTTCCTTATGCTCAGAAAGTAACGGCTGTGGGATGTGACTGTTCTGTATAAACACATCTTTCACTCTCCTAATATTGGCCATTTGTCACGTAGTGGTGCTTACAAGGGCCAACCAAGTCTCAGAGAGTTGTACAAATGCACAGCAAGGTGCAGATCTTAACACAAAATTGGGCTACATTTGTCAAGAGTTCTCATCTGCTAAATGTAGCACATGTACATGATAGAGCAAAGAAGGTAACATTCTGGCAAAAAGAGAAATGCTGAAGGAAGCCTACCTTCAGAACCGACTGGTGCAGTTTGTACAGTGAATTAACTACAGCCACGTTCCGCCTCTGGCCCTCTGTGAGTGGCCCAATCACCTGGCTGGCATCTCCTTGAGTAGACAGCTGCAGTGATCACAGAAATTGTGAGTACCAACTCTTTAAATGGTGCATCACCCAAACTAAACTTACACCACAGCAGAAAGCCATAGGTCTTCAGTATCCAGTGTTCTTCTATTTAACTCTTGTCTTGATTCACAGGGTTTCCATCTCCAGATGAAACAGACTGAACAACAGGAACCTTGAGAGACTGTCTCAGCTCCCAAACCACAGCACTGAGCCCCAGATCTCCTGGAGATACCTAGTCCCAGCATACCTTCAACTTTGTAACCTAAGAGTCAGGTGAAATCACCTGCCTGAGGATGCATGACAAACTATCAACAGCTTTTCTACATGAGCAGTGTACACTTTTCTGTATACCCCCAGTCTGTCCTTCTGACAACCATTCAAGCCTCTCCTTAAAAACTCTGCTTTTTCAAAGAGATGGCTTAGAGCTTTGGACATATTAGAGGCTTGTAAGTCAACAGAAAATAGAACTACAAGGACCAAGCCTGCTAGACCTGTCATTAAAGAGTTCTATCCATGAATCTTTCAGCAAAATAAAAAAAAATTTCTTCATATTTAAACTGCACAAAGCATGAATTTTTTATTGTTATGACAGAAATCAAAGTTCCAGGGTGATACATAAATAGCCATTAACTATGGAACAGTCCTATAAGGATACCACAGCATATATTTATAGTTTAAAATATAACAAATTGCAATTGGGAGACAAACAGAAATTTTCTTGTTCACTGAAAGCTGCAGAAATACAAAGAATTGACAAAAGGCTATGTGAATTCTAGAAGTACATCTAAACGTTAAAGCAAGAGTAGCTATTAACAGAAGGCTTTACAGAGATATAATTATACGAGTAGTTATCCATATTTCAGGATACAGAATTATCCTCCAGGAAACCCCTGAAGATGCCTAGCTCCAACAGTCTCTCAGTAAAAATATACTGAACTCACTGAACAAGTGGTCAAGATACTTTTATGGAGTGTGTATTTAAACACAGTTGTAGGTCCTACAGAAAGTTCCTAAACTAAAACTGAATATACAGTAATAATCGTTTAAGAACAAAAGAAACAAACATAATATGAAAATTTTTAAGTTACGGGAAACAGTGAATCTTTACTACTGAAAGACTATTCCTGTATTTCCCATAGCTTCCACACAGCATAAGCACATAGCTTCCACAGACAGCATGTAAGCACAGTTACCTAGTATTTTCCAGCACTGCTAATAATGAAGTTTTAGACAAGTGCTTGCACACAGGAGCTGTAATTCATTCACAGGTGACCATGTCAGTTCATTTCCCTTTCTTCAAATATAGGGATACTGAAGGATAAATAGGTTTCTGAGGCCTTTGTAGAGGGAAAGATCTTTTCCAAGGTACCTTCAACTATTTGACATCAAAATGTATCTTTCAACTAGTTGACAAATATATCATTGTCTCAGCATTTTCCTGCCTTCCAGATCATTTCCTGCATTCCAGTCATGTTAGCCATGAGCATCCCTGTTTCCTTCCAGATACTTCTATTTGACAGACCTGACTGGTTTTTAGAATTCTGCTTCTCATGCTTCGAGTTTCACAGATTAATAACAAAACAGCTGTGCAAAGAAAGACCCCACCCATCCAGCTAACCACCCTTCCAGACACAAATAACCTTTTTCTCCACATTTTTTTAACTGTTGTACACACTAATTGAGTTTTTTGCACATTTACAACTCTTAAACATAAAGAATACTACTAAACCAGTAAAATTTTACATCCCAGTTACTTAAATTTCAGTTCCTCAGAGTTTATTGTAAAGGTTTCACAATTTCTTTTTCTTATAGATTAGACTGTGTCTCTTCTGCTGGTGAAGCTTAACTGGTAAGTAAAACCATTAACAAGTAGAAACATAACCCTTCTGCAATAACAAGAAACTCTTGCAGTCAGCAATACTGCATAACAGCTTCACAGGCAAAATCTAAAAATGCCTTAAAAACAACCAATCTTTCTAAAACTGTTTACCGTATTAAATTTCCTTAATCAGCTTGAACTTTGACAGTTAGATGTGTTGATCCCTTGTACATCTTAAAACCACTGGTCTAAAGCAAAGAGGCCTGAAAAACACAACTGATAACCAGCAGTTGGAACTGAGCAGCCAAGGCCTCCCTAGGACTGTTTCTCCTGAAGGTGTGCCATGGGAACACCTGGCACCTAGGTGGGCAGGTGTGCCCTACCATTTACAGAAGTCCCTCTTGCTGTCCACCACCATGATTTCTATGACCTCATTTTGAGGCAAGAAGGTTCTGCATTCTGTCCAGTATGGTTCATGTACGTACTCTTTGTCACTGGCATGAGTCCAGATTTCAGACAGTTTATCATTATTCCAATATTCTAATGCCTCAGACTGAATTTTGGGCACTATTTATAACCATTGTACAGTTATGCATCCAGTTAGGAAAAATGCCATCACTGTGTCTCCCTGGTTCCCAGAAAGCAGGCTTATGGCCCATTTACTATAGACACAAACCATCCCTCAGTTTCTTTTCCAACATACCAGGTTTTATCAATGATTCACATTTATCACTCTCTTTTATACAGGAAGTATGTTTAAAGTTCTGTGCTAGACACAGGTTATGCATTTAAACCCAGTGGCAACGTAACTCTTCCTCCGTTATCTGCCCACAGGGGACTGCATTGTGTAAATAGGTTAAGTCAAGTAAGTGTGAAGCCTATCCATGTCCGCTTAGCTGAAAGACACAGTCCACGGGCCTTCTTTTTGATGAGGGCACTGGAGAAAACAATCAGATGCCTTTTTAATCAGTCAGATATATCCTGAAATGCAGAAGGCTGGGAAGGGTGAATTTATGCTCAGCAGAAACAGGGAGGACAGAAGGGGTGACTTCATCCCAAATCAGAATCTATTTTGGGAAACAAGTAAAAGACCACATGCAGTCGAAGGCCAGATCCCATCTCCAGGCAGCTGTCAGTCACCAGGGAGTTAGTCTGGTTTAAGCCTGCTAGCTAAAAACAGAGGAAAGAAACCATGCTGAAGCTAGAGTGAGTAAAGACTGAAGTAGACTGAAGCTAGAATGAGTAGTAACAACAAGGACTGTAACTGTTCCCCATTTCTGTATCTGCAACTGATTTAACCCACTTTAGTTGGTTAAATTGTTTCTGTTTTTACCTTAAGCCTGTCTACCATTTACTGTAATTTCATGGGCAGAAGCACAGGCACCCATTCCCCAGCAAGCAGCAATTCTACAGTGTCAGTGTGAGCTCCCTTTGCCAACAGGAGCTACCACACCATTGCCAACATGGGATGCTCATGAGGAAGAGAGCAATGAGGCAGAGAAGTGTCCCACCAGCAAATATTAGCCAGGATTTTTGTATCATGCATGCAGGCACTAGGACAAAGGCTGTGTCTTGTGGTGGCCTAAAAAACGTGAACGTGAGCTTCTGTCCCATGCAGCATTTAAAGAAAACTCAAAGGGCAGCTGTTAAACTGAAATGAGAAAGAAACCCTGGGAGATACTCTGACAGGTATATGAGTGTGTTCTCTAAAGTAGGAAGTTGAAATGCACAGGTTCAATCCAGCAGCTGACTAGCAGGAGGAAACTGCATAGAAGAATTTTGGGGTTTTAAAAATCTAATTCAACAGAATCTGAGACCTAAGTGGTAGATCAAGCTCAGGTAGCTTATGAAGCAAAAAGGACACTTGTAGAAGCCAATACACAAAAAATGTGTCACTAAGAGGAACAAGCTGACTTAAGGTCATCTGACCTTACTTCAACCTGATATGGTCGAGAAACTGTAAGCCATGACTGGCACCGTGCTCTCACTGAATTCAGAAGTCCTTCTGAAAAATAGTTTCTTTTAGTACACGTACATGGTTACACTGCTTCACCTGCAGAGAGTGCAGGTGCCTCATTCTGGGGCAGTAAGTTGCCCAGTGCAGAAAATGTCAGGAATGATTCACCTGACCACATGCAGGAAACCACAAAGTAGAGAAATACAAACTTGCATTGAGTAATTCACCTATCCTATTTTAAAGAACCTGTCTGGGGAGAGAGTAAAGGCACCCTGTATGCATCTCTTTCCCTCCACTAGCTCTAAAGGTAATCTAAAGCAGTACTACACACACCTAGTAGTCATGTCAGAAGCATTCTCATCCTATAAATGTATCTGCACCCCTTTGCATAGACCTACTTTAGAAATATGTCTTGGAGATAACTAGATCAAGTGTTCTGGATTTGACACTTTTCTGTGTTTGATGCCTAAGAACAGACATGAAATTTGACAGCATGGATTTGATCTCACATGTTGAGACATGTGCAGTGATAAGATTGCTTTGGGATTAAATTCTTGTTTTCACTGTGAAGCAATGAATATAAAATTTAGATTAGGCCATGAATCAAATCATGAGTTGTCCCTTGGGTTATAAAAAAATGCTAACCAAGTTTGTTTTTTTCTTGTAGGAAAGCTCAGCTCTTTTCCTATAACTTGTTTAGTGCTTTAAAGTGACTAACATTCCCCTCTTTCAACAGGTGGTAACTCAGAAGAGACACAGATTTGTGAGCTGGTTTGCTATTATTGCTTTCATAGACTACACATCTTGTGAAAAACCTCAGTTTCACACTTGGTAACTAAGATCTCACGTGCATCCTTAGTGACAGTTTTGGAAAGCTCCATTTATTTGATTTCTCTCAAATAGCCTCAGCAAACCCATTTTCTTTAGAGCAGGAAACAGCATCATAATTTAGGAGTATGGAGAAGATCCTAAAATAAGACTAAAGTAGTGCTTCTCAACAAAGCGTTCAATCTAACTCCGGGATCACGAGACTAACGAGTGTTTTGATAGCACAAACTGAACTCCAGTTGTCAAGCTGACATTTTCTACAATAAATACATTCCTAATAGAGGCAGCTGATGTTGCCATACCTCTGGCAGAAGGCAATCAATCCATCTGGTACTTGGCCTCCTGCCTGATCATAACAACTTATTATAATGCACAGAAGCCATTTACAGAGTTTCTGAGTCAATAGGGCTTGGCTCTGGGATTTCTCCCATAAACTACAAATAATTGGGATGATTTACTATTAGGTTTAATGTTTTGCATACTGCAGAAGCAGCCTTTTACAATCTCTTTCCACCTAAAACCCACAGAAGTCTAGTAGAATCAGTTTGCTACTTTTTGAAAAAAAAAAGCACCATTTAGCAGAAAAATACAGAAGAATCTGAACTCCATTAGCTACGCCACTTAATATATTAGCTACTTAGAGGACAATTTGCAAAAAGAAGAGACAAAATTTAGAGGTTCAAAGTGTAGGATTTGAATAAATGTGTCAGTGGAAATAAGGTCCTTGACTGATGAACATAAATTAATATGAATGTTCTGCTTTTAAAAAAAAATAACTAAAATTTAAGAATAAATCATAAGAATTTATGTTCTTGGAGCAGCTTCTAATTTTGTAAAGAAGAAATATTTCAAGACATGAAGAAAGGAATAAGCTGTGAGTTCAGGCGATAATTTAAAATTTACATAATAACATTTATATTGCACCTTCCGGACATTCTTGTAGCTTCCAGAATATCTTTTTTTTTTTTTTAGCTTCCTCATAGAAATGAAAATTTAATATTCTAGGAATATAGAAAAATAGTTCTATGGTGAAGAAATTAAAAAACTTATAGAAAACACAATCATTATTTTGGGAAGAAAAATATGAAGGGACTGCTAACTCCTTGACCAGGATATAAGACCAAACATCATGCTCATACTATTCATGTTAGAAGAAGCAGCAATCATTGAACCATTTCCTCAGGGGTATTTCTGTTTTGTTTTGGTTTTTCTTCCTTAATATTTTCAAAAGCCAAAGAAATGGAAGAAAAACAGCAAATGGTCTCTCCGTAACAGAAAAGACAGGATTTATCTCCAAGTCTTTGAATCATCTGAGAAGAAAAGCACTGTACAAGTAATCAAAAGTGAGTAATGGTTCCTGGTGCTTAAATAATGAGCTGCTTTAAACCAACTCAGCTATCAGAAAGCATTTACAAAACCAGTTCCTTTAAGGAATCTCAGAGAATCCTAAACCTGAAACACTTGGAATAATTTCTCAACTTCAGAAAATTATACCCCTTGTGTTATCCAGTCAGCCCATGTCTGAGGAGGATTTAACGGACAATGTGTGTTGATCCTGATACCTCTGACTGTAACAGTTTATTGAATTTTTCATGCTTGCCAAATTAATGACTGAATGATTAATCATATTTTATATGTAATCCTATTAGCTGCTGGTTTCAGCCAACTACTGAGAATGCCCCTCCAGAGGTGAAGAGCAGACATCCACCCCTAAGACACATGAGAGAGGTCCAACATGATAGGGTGATATTCACCTACACATAAAAAATACAGTCAACTTATGTAATTGCCATCTGCCTTTTGTAATATAAAGTTCAGGCATTAACTGAGATTAGAATGTTTCCACCCTGCACAAGTTTATAATTGAACTTTACATGGTCCAACTGTCACTAGAGTTGTTCCAAAAATGAAAATTTCCAAATCCTGTACCACATGTATCAACATACATTTAACCAAGTCCTTTTCTGAATTATAGAATTTAATTTAGTAAGAAATAACTTAGATCTTACTATAACAAAATACTTTAAGGATTGCGCAATCATGTTCTTTTTCTACCTGCTAGCGAAATAATATACTAGACCTAGAGAAGTCTTTTAACCAATTCCCTAGCAATATAAAATGAAGTACATAGTACTCCCAAAATCAGACTTTTATGCTTGGATGATGTTTTCTGGAGTTTAGCCAGTATCTCTTAAAAAAAAAAAAATCACACATTTGTTATGTGAGTCACGATCTAACCAGCAAAAAAACCCATGAGACAGAAGAAAATGCTTCATTAAGTTATTTAATGTAACTCTCTCCTCCAGATTTTTAATTCCATTTTTAAAAGTTTAAGTGCTTTTTTAAGTGATTTATCAGATAGATATTTCTAAGTACTCTCTGACCAATATAAGTAGCTTCCTAATGACTGTTTCAACAAAGCTCTTCTCATCTTTCCATCAAAAAAAATAAATTACAAAACCTTACCTGACTTTTGATTATTTTTAAATTAGACCTACTGCCATCTTTAGCTTTTATTACTGTACAGTGAAACAGTAATTATACTGAAATTATTTTATTATATAATAGCCTCCCACATATTCTATTTAAATATCTATTAATGAATTCTTTTAATGTGCCAAACATTGAATTCGTATTTTTGGGTTCTCTCATTTAAATAGCATGGATACAAGTTTTTCATTGACAGTAATACCATGTCTTCAAGGTACTGGTATAATACAATTAATTCATGTATCTCAAAAAAGAAGTGGGGAAAATATAATCTTTCACATTACTTACACCATTGTTACTGACCCGTTATTTACATAAACCTTTCCTGAGGTGTCATTTCACGACTGCTCCTGACGATTTGTGAGCTTATTAGATTTCATACTTCCCTCCGAGGTTCACAATATTCGACATTTAGACAGGAGGACGAGATACATTTCCCTGGAACTGTCAGACAAATCTCATTGTTGGAATATGTCCTGAATAGTGATTCACCCGCAGATGAAAGCTCACAATCCAATATAACACCAGCTAATAAGAGACATGGATTAATTCTTATAAGATCACATAATAAAAAAGGCAATCAGAAATTCACTTTATGTCATTACAATAAGGATTCATCATGCCCTACAATTCAAAACCATCACAGGTCTCATAAATTTGCTGGGGTTTAAATCTGGAGCCAGAATTCCAGTGCACTTTTATCCCTTCAGTGGAAGAATTTGGTTCCAGGATGTCTTTTCTTTCTCCCTCTCCACCCTGCTCTCCCCTACTTCATTGAATTATTCAGCTAGTTGAATCTGAGTTTATCTTGTCAGATAAGAGGATGGATGGGAAAAAACCCAACAGATACCCCAAATCACATAGTTATGTCAGTAAACACCAGTAAATATCCTAACAGAGATGCAGCTCACATCAATTTTCTTGCTACTCCAGCATATTTCATTTGAGGAACTTGTATAAATTATAACCAATGTTTTTGGTGTAAGGTACATTTCTCCTTGAAATATATATGACTAATGCCAACTCAATGAATGCTTTCCTCCATAAATGACGTATTTATTTTTCACATTTCCCTAAAAGAAACCAGAATTACAGCCGTCCTGTATCAACATTTTTCCTTCTTGGAACATGTTATGGATATTTTTCTTGCCACTAGACAGACTGGGGCAAAATCAGTGGAGAACTTGTTTAGTCCAGCCCCTCTCTGCCTTTTCCTAGTCAACCACTAAGGAGAAACTGAAAGGTTCAGAAAAAAATTCCTATCTCCATGAATACTCAGAGAAAACTAAGAACCGATCCTTCTCATCCAAGTGTTTTCTCATTGCAATATTTTAACTTTTAAATCCCATTCTCCTTTGCATTTCTACTTTTCATAATTGCATGGATTAAGCCAAGATATTCCAATATAGTCTCTGGATCAGTTATAATACAGTTAGCCTTTTAGATTCCGGACAAAAATATGCCATTCATATTGCTTATCACCTAAATAACCCCCTGAAAACAGCTTATTTAAATCTTCATTGCCCTGATCAAGCACGACAGACATTTTCTCTTCTACAAACGACATTATGAAAATTCCTTGTAAAGACTGTCTCTTTCTCAGCTCAGTGTTTTAGCTGAATTAATTGTTGTTTTTTTATTCCACCTGGCATTCTAGCCTTTTCTTTCCTCATTCTCTTTATTGCAACAATATTTACAAACCACTAAGGACAAGTATTAATAAAGGAGAGATTGTTTTTAAACAGTAGTAATATAAACCAAGATCAAAGCACATGTAATTGCAATCTCAGGAAGAGAGATCCTGGAAGATCTGTGACGCTATGGCATGATAGCATTACACTTTCAAGACTACAGCACCAAAAACAAACAGCAAACTTTCTTCTATTGACTAAAATATATCAGATGCACCATAAACCCACTAGGAAAGAAATAATGAAAAAAAATCAAGACTCATCTGCTACGAACAGTTATGATGATGGAATGGATATGCAGAAAGTTGAGATCTATTTTAAACCTCAGTAATTACAAACTAGTTTTTAAAAATACTCAAAGGAAAGGATCAGCTTTTTTCCGAAAATTCAGACAAAAATATATTTTCTAGAGTGATGTGAGAAGAATATGGTCTGTTTTCTTACAGTCTGCCTCTAAACTCAAAAACTCTCCCAAATAATATAATCCAATCCATTCTAAATGGTTAGCTAGTGGACAAGATATATTTAATAACAAGATATTAATTTTGAGTATCCACTAAAATTTGAAAATTGAAAATATTTTTATGGGTAACTGCAAAAGATCAAGTCACTCAAGCGGCATTAAAGAACACAACACTAGCTAAGGATGTAAGTAAAACAGAATTTGGAACCTTGCACCTGCAAATCACAAGTTCAAATATAAACTGGATTGAAGGACAATGAGAGATAAATTGTCTCAGTTTCAGTCCTGGTGGAAAGTGGGCATTTATTAAAATCTTTGTAATGTGTATCACTGACGATCTTATTTGAAGCTTCAGGAAAGAGACCTGTGACTGAAAAGGTCTGAGAAAAGATAAAATTAATCTTTTAAAATGATTCCTACAGAGACAGAGCACAATGGCAGGGCAATGCACTGAGCTTTACAAGTTTTGCGGGCAATACTAAAAATAATTTAAGAACAACTGCAGCAGAGCTGCCTTTCCATTGTATATATTTTGATGCTAATCTTATGTAATACATTTGGTGCTGATCAGCATTACAAAGATCAGTGCTCTAAAAATATCTGAACATGACAGATAGATAGATATTCTTCAGCCTGTATCTCCATCCATTACATTCACTAAAAATAGAACACTAAATTACAGAAGGGCTTGGTTGCACTGGCATGCAAAAAGGTGTCATCTGAGTTGGTTCAAAGAAATACTTGGCTACTTGAAGAAAGTGTTGAACTTTGAAAAGTTAATATCCAAGAGTTTTCTTGCACCCATCCAGCAGTATCTGGAGTTGCCAATTAGCCACAATGCCAGAGACAACTGCACTCCTTTCAAGTACTAAAACTCTGGTAGAAACACCAAATGCTATAAGAAAATAAGCCAAGTATGGCTGACAAGCATTGCAGATGAAAAAACAGGTTTAGGAAAGTATATATTTTGAAGCTCTGGCAATCTAAGAAAATCTGAAGACTAGAAGCAATATTACTACAGAAGAAATCACGTCTCCTAACTTTTGCCTTAGAGAGTTATCTACAGCAGAAGGAAGTATGAATTCCAGATGCAAGAAAAAAATTAGTCCAATCTGTCAGCATTTTAAGCTTCCTCTTGAACAGATTTTGCATGTCGCTCGTGTTCAGTCTCATTCACATACTGGCTACAGCCAGAGCTGTAAATTAAAGGGTGCCAGGAAAGGTCCCTGGATCTGGCACGCGATCGCCTGTACCGCGAAGCTGGCTGGACAGTCATTAGCAAGTTCTTGGCTTGGGCCAACAAGCCTTTCCCCAGTCTCCAGCTGCGGCTCAGGAGAGGCAATACAGCCCAGACTGTTGCCAGAAGGGCTCTGGCAGCCAGGCAGTGCTGTGGGGAAGGGGAGCCCTCCCCAGCTGGGAGGCACGGCCCGGCCCCACTGACCGCAGTGCCCAGGGGTGTTTCCAGGCACCTTTCGCTCACTAGTACAGACGTAACTGTTACCCTCCCATCTCAGAGAGATGTTCACAGCTGGGATGGCAAATTAAGTCCTGAGTGTCAGTCATAAACCCCTACTGACCTTGTACTCTCAAGCATGAGAGGCAGACATTAACATAAACACCAGGGTGACAGTGTGGAGCAGTTCAATACACAGCCTTTCTGTAGCAAAAACAAACACATTTTGCTGATCCTTGAAGTGAGGCCAACACTACTCAGAAGAAGCCTCGATTATAATAATTTGCCTTCAAACAGATGAGATGAAGCTCATTTGCTTACTTACATTTACTGTTCTGAGGACAATTACTTGTTTTCCACACCATACTCTTTGAAAAGCAGACCCAGACCATTTGGGGACAAGCAGTCACTGATTGGGATACACATGTGTGTGGTGTTTGCCTCCGATGAAGGGGTTGACACAATAATGAATTGCTACATTTTTCTACTTCTTATGCTCTTTTTTGATATTTACTTTCTTAAATAATAATGCACTAAAAAAATCTGTCATCAAGCATATGCTCCTTATGACAGATATGATACTTTACAATAACATTGTCCTAGTTACACAATCTAGTACCAGTTAATTGAAAAGTAGATCTCAATAAATCCTCAAAACTTTAGAAATAATGCATATTAGTTCTAATCACAGAATTTTTATGTTAGAATCACTTTACATGTAAACATTAAGCCAGTTAAGTATTCAGAATTGTTTTACAACAGCTGAAAACCAGTTTCACCTTTGCATTCAAAAACAGGATCAGACTAACTCAAAGATTCCCAGTTACTTCCCAAGAAAGTTTCTGTACTTTTCGTGCCAACATATTGCTGCTCGTATTACTGCCATAGTGCTCTGCAACTGGTGCATATTCTAGAATCATGCATAACATTACATAACTAAAATACTTACTTAAGTAAATGTAAATAAATCTCAATATACCACTGAGATCCAGGATAGTGAGAAAGAGGCTGCCTACTCTATATCACAGATACCAGCTGATGCTGACTTTTCCCTCACAACAATCCAAACCTGAAAACTTCATTCACCCAAGAAAATCCACACAAATTTCCTTATGTCCCAGGTGTACAGTAATCCATCACTTTTGGGATCAGAATAACCAATTCTCCCTCATTTTGCCTCTTGGCATGTCCAGTAGTAAAGGTCAACAACACGTGAATCAATACCGTGCCCTTTGAGGATATGTGGCAACTATTTGAAACTTGGTATGGTGCAGAAACTCTAATTTTTGAGACACTAATGTATTCTCTTCAATCTTTAATCTCAAAATTTGCTTCTATTACTGGGTCTTTCGCATTTTAGCTTTGAAATATATAAAATACACCAAGCACTGTCTTATGTTTTCTTAAGAAGGTCAGGGAAGAATTCTTCAAAATGCAGGAAGGATTGTGCTCTCTGCACAGTGCTAAAAAACTTCTATGTGGTTTATAGTAGGCAAACATGATAATCAGAAAATGCCACAACCATTGCCCAGGCTAAAGTCCTGATGAGAAGCCAAGTCTCTACCATGAGCTGTAAAGGACAGGTTAGTAGTAGAGGGGAAAGGTTAGTAGCTCTCCCAGACCACTGCCCTCAGGCTGTATTTCGGACCTGAGCCTCATTCATCAGCTTTTGTGAGATATATGGCATCAGTTCAACCACATTTAGTTAAGAGAATAAAAAAATTATTCAAATTCTCTACTTCCTTCCTCCCTCATTACACCCACTCTCCATCTCCACCTTTTGAGGGCTTCCTCTCTATGATTGCTTACAAGTCTGACAGTAGGAAAGATCTCCATTATATCTTCTGCCTGCAGCCTCTTGTCTGCTGGAGAGATCCCTTTTTTTAGATAAACTTATTACTCTATAAAATACAATATTCCACATTTAGGAAACACTCCAATTATAGGCAATCACAGCTCCCACTGGTTTTAGCCTTTTCTACCCTAACCTTAGGATAAATCTGCCTAGTATAGTATGGCCATGCAGATTCTTGCTTTGTCAGTATTTCAAGCAGACATAAACTTTCTCTGCTTGTGCTCCAGGCTGAATGAGAATGTTGTGTTCAGCAAGCAGCCACGGTGAGCCGGTCAGCGCCGAGTGGAGTGGAGTTGAAATGTGCTCTGCCATCTGGCAACACACTAGAGTGAGTTTGTGTCTGCCTAAATCATGTAAGCATACCATTATATATCCACATATAGAAATGGTTTTTAAGATAGTTTGATGCACCAGAATTTGCCAGCATAATCGCCCTCCCCTGCTCTGAAAAGCAAGCGGGCAACCTGATTTTTACATCTGCCTCTGCAAATGACTCTTTGCATGGTTATTGGCCAAAAGGTAACCTTTTCTCTGGTGATGTCTCCAGTGATGCCCTATGGTGGGAGGAGTCAGCAAGACACAGCCTCCATCTGGCAAGACAGGAAGGATTGCTCTGGGACTCTGATCAAAATTAATAAAGATAGTCTGACAGGATGACTCTAGGGAGGAAACTAGCAGAGGTCTCCAGGTTCACGAAGTAGGAGAATCACACCTTCTCTAAACAACTGCATTTTCATGTTCACAGAGCAACACATTTCATCTATGTGCACTTGGTGGGTGTGTTAGTGTATTTCAAACCTCCCACATGACAAGCTGAACAGAAACAGCACAAAAGTAAGAGAACATACAGTACTTACATTCAGGTAACTGATATCATCACTCGAAAACCAGAAAGAATGCAACAAACCCCCCAACAATAAATATTGTTTGCAATAGTCCTGTGCTAGGAAGGGAATAGACTAGAGGACCAAACAAGGCTCTTTCATCTTCAGTCTCTATACAGACAATGGGTCTTCCAAATAATATTTCTGCTTGTTGGCAAAATTATGTATCTTGTAAACTTCCAGAGCTTTTAACCCTCAATGTTTCATGACTTCTCTATCAACAGCAAATAAAAACCTAGTGATTGCAAAGTTCCAACAAACAGATTTTTAATTATAAGAGAAACCACAACATTTCAAGTACATTCAAAATTCAACTCAGTAAATTACAAAATTACAGGTAATCAACTGGGGAAACACAGTTTTGTTTCACTTTCAATCAACAGGCTACCATCTTTTTCATTTTTATATAAATAAATGAGAAATCTGATTTAAAGTAGCATATTAACAAAATCAAACATGAATTCAAAAGACTGCAATCAACCAGGCATCTTTTCCAAAAATGAGCAAAGTCTGTTCCTTATTACGGAAGATTACTGCAGAGTATACTCTAGAGCAGTGGTCTTTGAAGCAGGGCACTACAGGGGTTAGGCAAGACAGTCCAGTGGGGCACAGGATGAAAGGATCAGAACTTCAACAGCACATGTATTAAAGTTATAAATAAATAAATATACATATAATGAGGGTGGCATGCTCAAAAACTTTATACTGATAGGGATGCATAAGTAAAAAAGCTTAGAGACCACTGTCCTAGAGGATCCTGCCACACAATTACTGCTGCCATGTCAAATGCATCTAATGAAGATGTTGGTGAGCCATAACCTCTCTTTTATACTTCCCAACTATCAGTTAAACAAATGGGTAAAAATTTCTCTAGGAAGCAGATTTATGAGCTCCTATCTTTTGTTAAGGAGCATGGATTCTCATAAAAACCCCCAAGTACTCAACTTTTTCTTTGTTTTCAGGAAATGCAACTTACTTCTTTCTCACAATTTTCTTCCCTTCACTGTACTTTTGTAAGCATTTGATGAAAGATCTGATTTTCCTGATGAGGCCAGTTAAACAAGAGCACATGTTGTATGTGTCAATCAAGACAGGTGATGTAAGGTATTTGCAAATGGGAATGAATGACTCCTCTGGAAAACTCTTGAATAGAGGAGAAAAGTTAGTGTTCTTTTTCATGTGGGCTACCCACTTGCAAGAAAAAGTGGCCAGTAAATAAAATCTGGTTCAGTAAGAAGACTTTTTGTTAAAATCTATGCACTGGATTACAAGGTGCAAATGCAGAACAGGAAAATTTTGTTCTTATCTCTTTTCTAATCTGGAATGAGAAGGACATGGAAATGGTGACTAAACAGAAATCTGGTGGTGTCTGTAATCATTATGAAGATGTTTGGCCTACCTGTTTTAAGGAAAATATAAATAAGAGACAAAATTATAAAGGCATAGAGAAAATATACCAAGCACCCTTCCTCAGCATCACCTAACAAAACACAGGATGGGTGGTGAAGATGAAAGTTAATACTCTTAAATTAACAGAAATATTTAGTGCAATGTATAATTATCCCTTCAAACTCTGTGTAGTAAGAACATCTGCAATTACTCTGAGTGAAATTAGGACAATAATTCTGAATGCTTCATGGCATACACCAACCACATCAACCATCAGCTACTAGGGGTTGACTAAAGATTCACCCAACAGCAGAATGTATCTACATCCTGCTCCCAGGGGTTATTTATTATCTTCTCTGAAAGCTTTTGAACCAGTTAATACAAGAATAAGTCTCAGGCGCAGCAAGTGCTAGTTCTTGTGTGGGGAAAGTCAGCAGTGTACAAAGCCACAAGTACCATAAGCAAATGCTTTGGATTTACAGGAAGAGGCCAGGTTTTCTTAGTCATTTCTGCTTTAGCGCTGTATGTACAGACTGACAGATGCTGCTTTCGCTCAAAAGTAAAACCTTGGAATCTTGAGTAATTTTTCTTGTTATTTGTCCTATTTAAAGATACATGGAGAAACAGCAATGAAATCTTAGTGAATTGCAATTCCTTGTTTTGGGAAATTGAATAAATAAAACCCCTGATAGCATTATGTCTCAACATTTTAAGGACTCCACATTTCAGTTTTTCACCATTCAAATCTACCTGCAGTATCACAACAACATTAAAAATAAATTCTAATTAGTTTTAAAAGCCCCCTGCCTCCATCTTCCTTCACTGAGAATTCTGAGATGCTTTTGTTTACTTTTAATTTGGAAGAGAACTCAATTTCAAATTCCTCCAGGAAATTAAATTTCCATCTCTAGCACTGCTCTACTGTAGCTATCAGACATGAAGCATCTGAGCGGATATGTTACATGGTCGCCCTTCTTAGCTTTAGAAAGCTATTGTTGGAGGCTGGATTGCAAGATTGAATTAAGATTGCATTCTTGGCTACACCACTAAAACATAATGAAACAGTACTGTCTGACATAGCTCCTGTTCTACACATGGTGCACATTTCAGGCTCAATCTGTCTGCCCAAAAATAGGAACAAAAAAAAGGCTATGATGTTCCAGATTATATCCACAGGGCTGGCAAGCATGGCACAGGACAAGTGGGAGAGCCGTGCCCTGTTGGAGAGGCAGCTGGAGGCTAGAAATGATATTTCAGCACTTCAAAGATGGCACTTACACCTATGCCTTGGCAACTGTGTTGAGCACTTCTGGTTTTTAAATTTGTAACATGTGTATCAGTAAGGAAAGAAAAAGGTTTTTTTAAAAGTAGCTGTTCAATACACTTGGTATTATTTTACAGTTTGCAGGTATGTGCTTGAAGGACATTCGTGTTCGTCCTGCCAGTCTGACTAATCCCACCACTTAGCTTTTCAAAGTTTCAGGCTTGCATTTTCAGTTGTCAAATTCAAGAAGTTCAAGGGCTCACACTCCTTCTTTACTCCTACATTCTTTTACTTTAAGGTTAGCTAGTACAAAGTCACAAATCATATACTTAACAGCTTATTTCTATGTATCTTTGTCTTTTCAAGGTTTCTTAAGGATTTGCCAGCTGTCTGATCACAAAACAATGTTCACCTCCAAAGAATCCACTGGCCAGATTCAAACTCTAACAGAGATGATGAGCACAACAACCCTGGTACTTTCCAGTTACAGCTGATAGGTCTCTTTTTTCCAGTTGAATGCCACTATTTGACACTGCACTCCATGATATACAGACTACAATGTTATTTTTTTACCTATAATGATTCCCACAACCTACTAAAAATCCTCATTTCTGTCATAAGCAAATTTCACTCTGAAAATACAAAGCCATGATTTGGTATCTTTAAAAGCAGAACCAACTTAAGCACTATGGTTTAGATAGTTAACAAAATCATGCAAACATATGTTTTTATTTTAAAATTTAAAATATTCTTTATGGCCTTCATGACTGCTTTACCTATGCACTTTTTCCATACACCAGTTTGCAAATTCATCCAAGAGACAAGGTAAACAAGGTATATGTTATTGAATTTCCATTTTTTCAAAGCTATTCAGAGACAGCAGGTGTGTAAAAGGTAAACAGAAACCACACTAATTTAACTGCTGCAATGTTTTGTAGCCAATTGGTACCAAAAAATATTAGCAAGCATCTTTCTTTAAATAAGTCATATAGCAAATGAATGCTGCTGGAGTCTGAGTCTGCTGTCAGAATTAATGTTGTTTATTAAGTGAAAATCTTGTTCACAAATACAAGTAGTTAGTCATTTCTTGTGGGTCTGCATTTTGCAAAATTAATTTTCATCTCTTCATAAGAAAATCATTAAATTTCAGCAACAGTCCTTAAGAGAAAATTGTTAATCTGAATTTTCTGTTTCTTGTATGATGACAATATTCACTGTACTACCCATAGACTTTTTGGAGACCCTAACCCAAAGGATAAGGCTTTGGGGATCCTTCCTCTATTCAGCTTAACACTAGATACCAATGCATGGTAAATGACTGGAAAGATAGGACAAATGCAAACACATCAAAGGTCAGTTAAATATATGGCAAATAGTAAATATATGGAAAAAAACCACATGAAAATTCTTGCAAATACTGAAAAAATATATTTGATTAGTATGATACATGCTGTATCATGTAACTGATATAATGTCAAATGTTGATTAATAAAAACCTGAATTTAACTGTCTTAATTTTACTTAGTGACAGCTACAATTTTGATTTTTTAGAATTAATATGGCAAATTCGATTTGGAGTTACACAGAAAAATTCAGTCAATAGACTGAGTTTGTCTGAAGGCAGAATTTAACTGAAAATGTTCATAAATACAATGGAAAGCTAATTGGAAGGTTTTGTCTATCTAGATTGCTTTACTGTTATGCTGTAAATCTACAAAAGACAGAACATTGTACTTTAAAAAAATGTTAGCTTTTAGAAATTTAAAATTACTTACCAGCTGCTCAGACTTTACACCATAAAGCTGAATGGTCTTTGCCACATTTTTTGCCACAGCTAAACTCAGGTCTGGATCAACAGCAGCCACATTTAGCTCACTGGAAGCAAAAAGTACAAATCTTAATTAACAACTAAACAGTGCTGTATTTAATCGACAAAGAATTAACTGTGAATACACAGTTACGTGGCATGTCAGTTTAGAGAGAGTAACACATACAACCAAGTCTTTCCACGCACTGTAATTCAGTTTACAATTTAACAAGTCATTTGGGAATTTTATGTGCAGTGTTCCTATTCTAGTAAAAATGAGCAAAGTTTAGGAATGACACTTCAGTATGAGATCACTATTAGTAAGCCATTCAAAAATATTGACAGCAATTAACTACATTCAAGCTTTGGCAGCAGCCTTCAAACATTACAGGTGAATACATAGTCATTCAACTCTGGAAGTACATGAGCTGTGCAGAAATACCCAGGGGATGCCTTAGCTTGACACAACTAATAAGCTGTGTTTTAGGCAATCCTTTATAGTAAAAGAGGCCCCAAAGGAATGACAGGGAACAAATGACAAAGGAAAAGACTTCTAAATCACTTCCAGTATTTCTTGTTCATAAACTTCCCCAGATCTCCATCGGCTGGGGCTGCATTCATAAATGCTCTGCTGGAGACAGGCAAGCACAAGAACTATGATTCTGCTCCTGATGAGATTAATTTCTCTCAATAGCTGGAGAATCACTGCACACCCCAACCTAGAATAACCTTCTCTGAAAACTCTGAAGGGTCCCAAACATCATTAGCTAAAGGTCACTCTAGAAAACTGAGCTGAAATTCCATAATTTTCATGTTGTTTTCCCTTCTCCTTTGCAAGGAGCAAAACAACATCAATCACCACACCAACAGACATGTTCTGAGCATCTTTAACTCCCAGTCACAAGCACAGTGTCAGTATTTAATATTATAAACACACACACACACACACACACACAGAGTGAATACTGCCCATCTTTATTCAGGCTTCATTAAACAGAGTAGTCCTTACCAAAACTCCAAGAGGGAAAATGCACCACTGGTAATTTAAGTATCTCATTCTACAAATTCTACCTGGAACAGTCATCTTTACCTATTATCTTGCTGTTTAACAAAATATTTACACCAAGTATTATCATTTGCAGCCAAGCAACTATCATCCTCTCCTTTGACACTGTCAGAATAATTAAGATATCAGACATCTACAACATGTGTAACATTTCTCTTCCTGATCTTTTATAAGCTCACACATTAAAACTTATATTAAAATTTCATTTATTAAGAAAACCACCAAAATACAGAAAATAAATAATAAAATGTATTCTTTATTATAAATAATAATAAAGAGGTGCTTGTCTCACTGTATTCAGCATTGGTGCAACCTCACCTTGAGCACTGTGTCCAGTTCTGGGTCCCACAATTTAAGAAGGATGTGAAGTTACCTGAATGTGTCCAGAGGAGAGCAACAAATCTGGTGAAAGGACTGGAAGGAATGTTCTGTGAGGGACGGCTAAGGATTTGGGCTTGTCTAATTTGGAGAAAAGGAGCCTGAGGGGCAACCTCATTGCCCTCTACAGCTTCCTAAGCAGGGGAAATGGAGAGAGAGGTGCTGAGCATTTCTCCCTGGGATCCAATGAGAGAAGGTGTGGGAATGGTTCAAAGCTGCACCAGGTAAGGTTCTAACTTGGCATTAAGGAATCATTTCCTTAACAAGAGGGTGGTCAAACACTGGAACAGGGTTCAGCTTTGGGCCAGCTCTGAAGTGTTCACGCAGTTGGATTGGATTTATTGTTGTAGGCCCCTTCCAACTGAAATATTCTATTCTATTCTAGGCTACTCTCTTTTATCCTAGCCTATCCTAAATCCTGACTTGATTTTCACACTAACCTGCTTTATAATTAAAGAGTAATCAACCTTTTACTGCTAAGGAAGTCTCATTTCTAAAGTGTAACTTACAAAATAATACATGTTGAATATTACATTTTGCAATGCCTTTTATGTGCATACCTGGCTATAGTTTTAATGATGCTGTCAAGCTCGTCAGAAGAGGGAGGATTCCGACCTCCAGGAGGGAAGACAAGATTGATGGGGTCAAACAGTCGAGATAAGGATTTTGACAGATAAGCAGCTTCATATTGTTGCAGTGAATCTTTCAAGGCCTTTTCTGGACTTTGGGTATAAGAAAAAATGACTACATTTTAAATTAAAATACACAATAGCATTAAATCTCTCCAGACATACAAACTTTGCAATACTGAACCTGTTTTTCCATTCTGCTCTTTAAACATATGCACTTGAAAAACATTCTTCTGGTAAGTCTCCCACTGACTGCTCAAGAACATATTTAAATCAATACAATTCTCACATAAAATATTCATTTTATATTACATAAGTCTAGAAGCCCTAATGATGAGCCTGTTTCAGTTTGATCTTTCGGATATCACTTAGATCATGTTTATTCTATGATGTATAAACTAAAAACTGTGAATCATAACAACTGAGCATGTCATACTCAAATGATTGCAGTGTCATTAGGAGAAAGCTACTGCTGTAATCACAATTCATACAAAACCAAATTTTCATCATTCTTCTATTTTTTTCACTTAGACGAAAAGACGGAACTTGTTCAAAAGTCAGAGATTTTGTGAAAGACAAGACAACCCAACATGGGTAGTTACTTACCCTAGTGAAAAGCCTACAGCTCTAAAATACTGTTATAGCAATAACTGCAAGAGGGAGAAAAAGCCTTTAAAATTTTCCTGCTGTGACAATTTGAATAACAGTAAGTTTATGAAATATTCTGTTTTCTTACAGGGTGCAAAGACTTATATTTTATAGCCTTACAGTTCATAATACATACTCATAATCTTCATTTTTTTGCATGAATATGTCCTGTGCATCTTCTTCCATTTGTTGTAGTTCAGCAAAAAGATCAGTAGTTCCACTTGTGTTAAAATTCCTCTGAATATTTTGACTATATTGTTGGAGGCGCTTCCACAAGTCATTATAAAGCCTCAGTAATTTAGGGTATTCTCCTTCAAATGCTTGTTTCAAAAACATAGAGGCTGCAAAATAAAGCAGTAAGCAATACACAGTGCTAAGTTCAAACTAATTTTTTGATTCATACAAACCAGCTCTATCCTTGCCTTTATATCAATCAATGTTACACAATGTTATCGTCAGTTTAATATTAATAATGTAACATTTATAATTAATTTCAAAGTGACATGAACAGTAACTTTAAATGCACTTGACAAAAGATCTAAAAATCAGCATAAAACCCAAAACTGGAAAACCATACATGAAAAACTTATTTTGTACAAAAAATATTTGGTATCAGACTTAATTATAATTATTCATTTAGGGCCAAAGTGTAATTGGAACTCTCTAAATCTAGAGATTTTCTAACAGTAACTTGACGGAGAAAAAGAGTGCAACTTTGAAGATACCATTTGAAACAGACAAAGGTAACTCCTATGAACCAAAGTCTTCAGAAATGTGATGAGGGAACCATATGCTTTCACACACACTTCTTAAAACAACGTTCTTAATATGCAATTCCTAAGCTTGTCAAAGAATGACAAAGCCAGCAGAAAAAGCAGCATTATTTTCAGCCTTGAAAGGCTTGCCACAAGTAACAGGAAATGAAACAAATGTACAACTGCTTTAGCAACTGTTAATCTTGATCTAACATCACTCATACTTTATAGATTTCCCATTACATTAGGAGATTAACACTGTTCTATTCATTTGTAGGTTTTTCAGGTTCCAAACATCTGCACCATTTCACCCAGCCTGTGCTTTCAACTCAAATATATACTAATTTTGAACACAGGAGGATTCACATTTATTATCAAACACAGAGTTATTTTAGGTCACGAACCTATGTTTACAAAGACTGTCCCAAACTCACGAAAGCAGATCATGACTTAATATCAAACCCTTTAAACTGCCATGAATTCCTATTTTTACACTACTTTTCTGATATTCTCTCATCTTCCTCTGATCTATGTGATTCAGAGTCTATGGCTGATGGCAGTGGATTCAACCACCAGGAATTTATATGTTAAAAATGATCATTCTCATGTAGATGCCTCGTGTAAATGAAAAAGTCTACTCGCTATAAACACTGTCTCCCTAAAACTCAGCCATAGCAAAATAAAAACATCATTCACATTCAAAAACCCCTCTAAACATTTATATAAAACACATGATTAAAAACTGTAAGTAATAAAATAGTTTTGAATAGCTGTTAGACAAAGTACAGCTGACAAAATACAAGAGTTCTCTCAGTTCTCTAATGTTGGTTGGTCCCATTTACTGATGTCATAATTTTACAGTCTTAAAACCAAGTGCTGAAAACAGGTAGCACGTGTTCAGTTTGAACACAGGAGGTTCTGGGTATGTACATACTGCTGTTAAAGCACCGTGTAAGGCAAACAGCAAAATTAATATGTTTTAACACAAGATGCATACATTTCCTTTTGGGATCATCTAGTTACTTAGCAACCACTGAACATGAATCCAGCTAGTTCCTCAAAATTATACAGCTGCTATAAAGGCTGGAAGGACCAAATTTTGAAGGGCCAATGCAATAGCTGAGATCACAAAGATAAATGCACATCTTATGCACTTCACCTCTAAGTGCAAAAGATGAACTTTACACACTCTATACAAATGTGAAAGATATATTTATGAAAGCACCTATGATCCAACTGCATGCTGCATAGCATGTACTGGTAATAGAACTGTCCTATGTTTACACATCATTTATATTTAATATTCCTTGATTGTATCTGCTATTTACATATTACATATGTACAGAAAATTGTGTATAGTCAGAACACCAGCCGTTTACCTGTATTTTTACAAGACAATTTTGAAGAAGCCCAACTCCTGTTTATAAAGGTATCCAAAAAATGGCTAAAATCGGGTTTTTACAACCAATCAGTCTTTAACCAGAAAAGCCTAAGAATTTCTCTTTAAAATCAAATTACTAGTTTTGAATTTGGCAAACCTACTTGCTTTAGGAAGTATAATGCACCATTCTAAACATTTTTACCTCCACATACAGTTAGAAAAATACTTTTTGTTATTAAATAACAACTCCTTAATGAAGCAGAAAATATTTCTTTCTGAAAATTCAACCATAGTTTAAGAGGATCCCGTCTGATTACAAACCCAAAAGTTTTAAATTCACAGACCCTGTACTGAGTGAACCACTGCTATAGTTCTGGTAGAGGAGATACTTAGCAAAGGGCTTACTGAAAAGAGAGATTCATAATAATTACAGAATGCATTACAAGTAATTTATACTGAATACTTACAGTCTGTTGCTGACTGAAACTGAGAGGAAAGTGTCTGGGTTACTGCAGTCCAAAATTTGTACAAAATATCAGACTGGCCATCCTGAGAGCAAGAGAAAAAGAAATACAAGTTTCAAAACACACTATTTTCAAAGAATCTCAAACAATGCAAATGCTTCCAGTCAAAGCTGCTCTTCATCACTGAGAATAAAAACAAAATAAATGAAATCTGAGAAGTTTCCCGCAGGTTTACAGCTAGAAAGAGTAGTGGAGAAAACAAAAATAAAAGCTTCAGTCTCCAGTGAAATATTTTCCTCCAAGTCTGAGAGAAATGCTCCCAGCTCTCTAGGGGTGTGAGTGCAGCCCAAAGCAGCACACCTCGGGAGACGTGTTAGAAAATCTCTTTGCACTGCAGTGACCTTCCCATTCTGTGGGAGTTCTCCTGCCAGCTACACCACAGCAATTATTTGCTGTCATTACAACGTGCTGGTCGTGTCCGACCAGAGACAAAACCCACACAGAGCAGCTCCTGTTCCTAAGAACACAGAACACATGAAAATACAGTGAACCACACAGTTGACTGTTCACTGCCTGGTGCCAACAGGGCTTGCAGTCAGAAGTGGAAACAAGGGAGAACACTGTTCCCAAAAGGACAGGCAGGCAGTGCCAGGCTGCTTCCCTACTGCCCCAATATCTGGCACTTACAGTCAAACATCAAAACGGGATTTTTGATCCCTGTCTGTGTGTTTGCGGTCGAAAACAAATTTCAAGAGATGAGGATGGATATCCTGTCCTGCCCACTAGCTGGACACTTGGAAGACTGTTCAGACTTGTCATGGGAAGGGAAAACTCACTCTGAACAGAATGCTTCCTTCCTTGCATGGTACCCATTGACCCTACTGACCCTACCCAAACCCTACCAGTTTGACCGAATCACTTTAGGAATGATAATCAGAAAAAAAACCCCACGTCAGTTCAACTTCTGCACTACTAGCACCACAAAAAGGCAGAGGTAATTATTAAACTTAAAATTTAATAATTTCTACTTCAAAATGAATTACTACTTCACATAATAAAGGAAAAAAAATGCACTCTTTTCACTTGCATTGGAAATAACATGCAAAGCAATGAAGGTGTTTAGAATGTCATTCATTAACAGGTACCCCTGCACCCCTCTTGAAGATCTGTTCATTGAAAGACTGCAAGTTCAAGCTCAAGTTTCAGTTAAAAAAATATTATCTTAAAGAAATAATATAAAACCTGAAAATCAGTCAAAGATATACTGATATATCTAAAAGCAATAATAAAAAATAGGATTCTCATCACAAACTCTGCAATTAGATGAGGAATTCATCCAACCTTAACTCTTATCTCCAAAGATAAAGAAGAAAAAGAAAGATAAAGTTTATGGGTCATATGTTAAGATTTGAGAGAGAACATTTTTTATGCTGTTGGACTCATAAAATGTATGATAATGAACACTGAATGTTAAAATAAACTGGGATTGTGGAATCTCATTTTTGACTGCTTGAGGACAATGTTGGATTTAGAAACTGAAGTAATTTAGTTTATAGCTGTTTGTATTTTCTGTAAAATTGTACTTGACTTTCATAAATGGGGAAAATAAAATTAGAACATCAGAAAATGATTCAGAAAGTTCATGGCATAAAATCTCTTTTTTTTGGTACATTCATTGCTATAGCATAAATGTGAAATTATTTCATTATTTCCCAGTTTCAAATTTAGAATGTGAAAACTACTATAAACCAAATAGGCTTTCACATCAACCATAAATTAATTGGTTTCATGTCCTCTATCCCAACCTGGAACAATAGTTATCTATTGAGCGTGGTTAACTCAATGCAAATTCTAAATAATTTAATGGAGGAGGTAAAATACTTACACAGCACTTTCAAAACAACTTTTTTTTTCATTACTGTAATCACCATCTACATCTGTCACAGTCTCAGTAAAAAACACAATGATTAAAGGGTCCAGAAAACAAACATGCTTGTACCCCTCCACCTCGACATTCCTATCTTAGTTGTCAGATTCAACATGGTGACAAGGAACAGTAACACTCTTGTGTTACACCACACAAATGTGGTGACATTTAATGTTGTTGTGGAAATATATAACTTCTGTATGTACCTCTATATACATATGTACGATAAAGTCAGACATCCATCCATATGTTCTCATGCACACATTTGCACAGGTAGCCACAGCCATACCAATTAAGTCTCTGCTTGTGTCTTCTGACCTGGGCAAATGGTGTTCATTAACTGTATCAGAATTTTGTAGTGAAGAAGGCCCTCACGTCTCAGCTAGCCAACTGTATTATGTATGAAGAGAGACAGAAGGGAAAAGCTACACGGAAAATTCAAGTAACATTTCATAGTGTCTGACTAGTCAGTCAAAAATGTTTAGGGGAAAAAATAAATGCCCCAGATTCAAACCAATTAAAACCACTATCTACAGAGTCACTACTGGTTGCTTCTATAACACGTGATACAGTATTTCACTCCGTCCGCTGCGGAGATGCAGTCTCTCTGGAGGGGAAATATAGCTGCTGATTAATAGCACAGAGAAGACCATGTAAGGGTTTGTGGCAGCAACTAGAGGATACCGTTGCCTACGCATACACCAGGGGGTATTTAAGTGGGTGGACTGTAGCTACCAAAACTGGAATACAGCAAGGCATTAGCATGAGATACTCCTGCAGGATTAAAAAAGTGCCATATGCAACCATGAGCTTCCAGAAACAATTTATTTTGTTTAAATCTGTAATTTCTTTTGCTTACATATTAATTCAATATATTACCATTTAAAGTACATTTAAGTGTCTCACTGCTTGTTTTTTAAATAATGTATTCTAATAGGGATTACATCTATGCCTGTAGATCACAGTGAGAATTATAATTTAACTGTTTAAAATGCACCATGCAATTACATTTGGCAATAGTCGATGCTATATAATGATCCAGAAAGAGTAGCAAAAAGAGCGTTTTTCTCCACCTTAGCAGGAAATTAAGGGAATGTCCCTTGTACTGGACAACTTCTTCAAGGACTTAACGAGATAGGCAGGATGAAGCTGAAAGAGGAAAAAGCAGTACTGCTTGCCTGAAATGTACACAGCAAATCTACTGGCTCAACTTAATGTCATGGAAAGTTTATAAGCCTTCCCCTATGCTTCAGATACAGCATTGTGAGCAGCACCCACAGTATCAGAAAGTAACTGCTCTTTTGGGCCTTTCACTTTCAGAAAACATCATCTAGCTAAAATTACCCTCTTGTCATCTTCCCATCTGTAAAGCACTGAATGATGAATACAGTTCTCCTCTACACTGACACCAAATATCCTCACTGGTAGACAATGTATCAGGCGAACCCCACTAGTGACTCCATAGGACTCTTTTTGGTCCAAATCTGTCTTGTGTCCAATACCTGTCTTGCAGAACTGAAGTGTGCTAGTAGACTAACTTCCACTATTCAAGGAATACACTACCTCATAATTAGCTGAAAAAGAACAACTTCTGCAATTAAATAGCTTTTTGTAGCATATAATCATATATTTGTAACAGAACCCACAAGAATGTACTAATATTTCTATCAATTAATATTCTGAGACTTTACATCAGGAATTTTCCATTTCTCTTGCTTCTGAAAATGAAATAAAATTGAAAGATGTTAAATTACTTACACCCCCTCCAAAATAAAAATGCTTGCTTTGAAATCTAGTCACAAGCAGATTAACATCTTGTGATACAATCCCTTGTAGCAGGAGCAGCTGACAAGATGAGTAATGAACTGCATCCGATTATCTTTTCAGCTCTGTAGCAATCATTTTCCAACAGCTTCCTATGCCATAACGAACAACACTGGAAAAAGGTCACCGTTCTGTCATACTGTCCTCCCCCCCACAGCAGTGTATGTGTTTAACAACACAGAGAACACATAAACCTTTGGAAGCTAAGAGGTATTGTTCTCAGGCACAAAGCTCTTTCAGGTGCATACTGCGTACATAGAAAGCCTACATAAAACATCCATACATAATTGAAAGTCTCCCAGAAGGAAATTATTGCACTTTAGCATAAAATAAAATGGTATTTCCTCTTTTTGTGCGATATGTCCTTTCTACAACAAAAGAACCTTAACAGTAATTGATTGTATCTAAAACTCATGATAGACAAGATTCAGGTTGAATATACATATTTTCCCCATCATGAAATACAACCAAATTAAATCTATAAGCACTAATTGCAAGCAACTGTAAGACTATGATGGCAAAACAGAACTTTCTCCCAAAAGCAGAACCATTTAAATCAGCATTTTTAAATTAATGGTACTGTCTGTTTGCAGCTTTATTTTGATCTCACAGCACAGAAAATCTGCACATAAATCATACCTTGCACCACTACAAAATGTTTGGGAAGTTAAGATCAGCCACAGAACTGGCTCTTCTCTAATAAAAATCTGTTGTGAAAACGCTTCTATGCCTAAAGTATACTTACATAAACTAGTACCTACCAACCCAAACTGGGAATTAAAAATACTGTCATTGTTGTTCCTGTGACCTGTGACCACTTTATTTCCCAAAACTGAACAGCTGAGCAGGCAATCACATGATTTAGTAGGCCCTCAGCAATTCCTTAGGCAGTGCAAGACAGTTTAGATCTGTCTTCCTCTTGTTAATTCTTTGTTTTCAGAAATGAACTGAACAACTGCTCAGTAACATAAACTAGGGCAACCCTCTGTCATTCTGACCTGCTGGACAGCTGGCCACAACCAGGGGAATGGAAAGATGCTTTTGAAAGACATATGGACTATAACCACTTAGCTACTTTAAAAAATGTTATTTCTAGGTAACCCACTTGTATCTGTGTAGAGTAAAATAGAAAAACACAACAACCAGATTCCACTCTGGCCCACCCGCTATAATTTTACTCTTTTTCATACTGTCTAAAAATTTGGTGCTCAGTCACACATACTATTCACATAGGAATTACTTGTTCATGAAAATTTATATCCATAAATCAGACCAGGTATGTCCAGCAGGCGAGATCACAAATGGCAATGTATTTTCTCAACAGTGGGGCTCACTTTACTGTGTATGTGAACTGGACAAAGTTTATCCTTATTAAAATAATAGATAGAGGTAGTTTGTTTAACTTCCATGGTATATCTTATTTACGTGAAATTAAGAATGTGCTTAAGTGCTTTGCTGAATCAAGGCCATAACCAGCAATCAGCTAAAAATGTTTTCACCTTGTATAACTATTTCTGTGGTTATTACTATAAAGTCACTATTGCCAGTACTCTGCACTTCCCCATAATAGAGCAGGTTTTAGATAAAACAATTAAGATTGTATAATAATACTGCATAATAGATTGGACAGTGCTAATTCATCCTGCTCTCCGTCCCAGCCCAAGAAAGCGAGTCAGACATAGACTCGTGCGTTCTAGGTGAACACAAAGTAGTAAACAGTATTTTAAGATAAAGTAAAGCCTTCTGTTGTAAAATAATTAAATTGAGTCCTCCCCTAATGATACAAGCATCGTAAGTGTAAAAATTTAATATTCAATATTTAATTATTCAATAGTTTAACACATTTGCTAGTCTAGGATGGAAAAAGTCTATATTTAATAGATGCCAAATTCAAAACAGCTGACCAGCCTTTTAGGCAGAGATTTTGAGCTATAAGTCAACAAATCACAGAACAGTTGAGGCTGGAAGGGGCCTCTGAAGGTCAACTGGTTGGACCCCCTTGCTTAAGCAGGGGTCCTTAGACTCAGCTGCCCCCAGTGTTCAGGCAGCTTTGTACACCTCCAAGGATGGAGACTCCACAACCTCCCTGGGCAGCCTGTGCCAGTGCTCGGACACCCTTACGGTGAAAAGGTGTTTCCTGATGCTCAGAGGGAACCTCCTGTGTTTCAGTTTGTGCCCATTGCCTCTGGTCCTGTCGCTGGGCACCGCTGAGAAGAGCCTGGCTCTGACCTCTGTGCACCCTCCCTTCAGATATCTGTATACATGGATGAGATCCACTTGTGCCTTCTCTTCTCCCGGCTGGACAGTCGCAGCTCGCTCAGCCTTTCCTCACAGGACAGGTGCTCCAGCCTCTTCATCATCTTTGTGGCCCTTCTTTGGACTCTCTCCGGCGTGCCCACGTCACTCCTCTACCGAGGAACCCAGAACTGGACACAGTGCTCCACATGTGGCCTCACCAATGGTGAACAAAGGGAAGGATCAAGGATTGCCCTCAAGCTGTGGGCAATACTTTGTCTAATGCAGCCCAGCATATTATTCACCTTCTTTGCCACCAGGGCACATTGCTAGCTATGTTCAACTGGTGGCCCCCACGTTCTGTTCTGCCAAGCTGTCTTCCATCCAGATGGCCCCTAGCATGTACTAGTGCCCAGGGCTGTACCTCCCCAGCTGTGGGACTTTGCACTTCTCCTTGTTGAACTCCATTACGTTCCTGTCAGACCATTTCTCCAGTCTCTTGAGGTCTCTCTTGATGGCAGCACAACCCTCTGAAGCATCAGTCACTATTCCCAGTCTTATGTCATCAGCAAACCTGCTGAAGGTATACTCTGGTCCATCATCCAGATCACTAATGAAGGTCTTAGAACAGGACTGGACCTTGTATTTATCCCTTGAGTACACCATTGACCCTCCGTGAGACTTGGCACCACTCTCTGGGTCTGGCCATTCAGCTGGGCCATTCATGATCAACCCTACATTCATAAAAAGCTGAGTTTCAGAACACAGTGCAACTGGGAGACTCAGCAGGTTCAATCATCTTCTATGCAATGATTGGTGGTAAGGAAAGGATTTAGATCAGTATTCTTTTACTGGTATGGAATGAATGGGTGGGGGGATTTATACTTGCTTATTAATTTTTTTTCAGTAGTCCTTTTATCTTTAGTGCATGATATTACAGCACATAAGCAGACCTGTTAACAGTGTGAAGCGACGTTATTACTCAGATTTATGTATTGACTGCATAGATTTGAAATTTAGATTCAGTGTTGCCTGCTTGCAAGATTATAGGAAAAACGACAGGCTGATACAATTCATGTGCTAACCCCCTTCTCACTCACATGAAAGTGATTTGATTTCCCAGTTGGAAAAGTATAACCCATTTTCACTAACACTAGCTACTAGTAAGTTAAAAAACCACTGAAAAATATCGGGCTGAGTACCAGTACCATCAGAGGGGAGATATCAGGACATCTGTATTCACTGTTACTATACAATAATATTAATGCTGCAGCCTGGAAAACAGATTTCAAGCCTTCTCAAATACAAAAACAGAACAGCTTACCTCATTTTAAAAAAACATACCAAACTACTAATTAACTTTGCTAGTACTGAAATGAAATCTTTTCAGCTCTTTTTAAAATATAACTATTTAATATCTGACATTGAATCTAAATTCAAGGAATGAGAACAAAACTATCCCCCTATATTCAGTATTAGACAAGAATGTAAGAAGATGCTGAAAGGACAAATATTTATTTTTACAAAAGTCTCTACTTCCTCCACACTGTAAATTTAGGACTTAATGAGTATAATATTCCATCTGTGAATTATCATATTTGTGTGTGTCTAAAATAGCTATTTTAACATTCAAATAATAAATCTGACCCACTGATTCTAAACTGGTTCCCACTTCATGACAAACACTTCCAACTTATTTTTCCCTGTACAAATTTTGATACTTTGAGTAGAATGTGAAAAACATCTTTATTGTGAAGCCTCTTTGAAATGTAAAACAATATAGTGAATATTACCATGCAGCTAGTTGCTGCAGGCTCCTGAAATCAGGCTTTGCATACTAATACACACAGTGTTTTCTATCTGTAATCAAAGGCTCTGCCATAAAGAAATACGGGACTTACGAATGTTGCTCTAAAAACAGAAGACGTTTAAAGGACAGTCTAAACATTTTTTCCACCAATAAAGCAATAATGTAAATGATTTAACAATTTTGCATGGCAAGATCTTATGGGACAGAAATAAGGAAATCTATTTGCACTATTTCTATAGCAACACAATTACCAAATGTTAGACTGTGAACAAAAAGGCATCATCCTCAGTAGTGCAATTAATCAGTAAAGAAAAGACAAATTCTGAATGTGTTTTTTCAATAAACCTCTTCTACATTCTTAAAGTAGTCAGGGTTAAATTTCTTAAAACAAGAGTGAATTTAAATTTCTAATGTTGTTTACATTATACATTATAGGTGAAGAGATGTCAATAAATGACACCGTGATTTTAAAAATGACCTTGATTTTTTTGTTTTACTGCAGGGCATAGAATTTCATTACACTGGGTTGATCAGTTTATATCCAAGGTGTAATAATTTCCAGACCTCCAGCAGTAGTGCAACATTTTAAAAAGATCTCTTTATGCACATGACAAAAGAAACAAAAGCTGTTTGGGGTTTGGTTTTTTCTCAAAAATATAACCTTCTTGACTAGAAAATAAACACTGTGTGTTTCATAGAATATTAGAATTCTTAAGCAATTCCTCAGAAAAACTAATTTGTAAGGAACAAAAGTACTTAGATACTAAGCAGTGTCCTATATCTTCAAAACTACTTAAAACATTAATTAATCCTTCCATATTCCTGCAAGATATGTATCAAGTGGAAATAAATGAACTTAGTGTTCAAAAGCCAGTAACTACCCCAGGGATCTGACAGCTTTCTTCTATCCAGAGAAGTGATTTAGTATAGCTTCAATTCAAACTATGTTTTCACCTTGACTACTCCATCTTCCCTCCAAGGATGAAAGGGTGGTTCGTTACCATGTCCACTCAGCCCCAATCTTACCTTCAGGTAAGATTGACAAGAACGATGATAAAAGGCGGCACTTTTGGTAAAAGTATTTCTTTTCCAATGGCAAGCTGCCTGAAAACCAACTGACTTAATAATTTGCAGTCATCACTGATCTGCAATTTGCACAAACACCACTAAACCAGAAGTGAAAAAGAATGAAGGTCGTTATTACCTAGTGACCCAGGCAACCTCCACACCAACCCTTTTCTTCACAGCTGCACATTTCTGTCAGAGAAATGGAATTAAAGTTCTAGAGAAATCGTAGTGTCATTAGAAAACCATTGCACAGGCTCTGACCCTCCCATGTGAATTAGAATCAAATTACTTTTAGTGTGGCTGTCTAGGCACACAGATCCATTAAAAATGAGAATCAGGACTTTTAATTGGTATGACCTTCTTGGTTCTGTAAGAGTCCTCAAAAATCCTGCCAGTGAATTCCACAGGGCAATTTGTAGATTTGAAATAAAAAACATCTTTGATATTTTGGGAACTAAAAACCTGCTCATCCACCTGTGTTTAGATCTTCACAAAGTACCTCATTATTGCTTAAGTAACAAACAGAAATCACAGTAGAAATGATGTGCAAGTAATCCAATTCTGCTTCTACAAAAAATACTGAATAATCATATATTTGTAATAACTGGTGAAAACCATACTATTTTCTGAATTCACATAAGACAATTAGATTATTTTTCAATTTTTTCCACTTGGGATTATTTTTTAATTGGGTCAACTGAATGTGAATATGTGATGATAGATGTGAACTATTTCAAAGCAGCAACATTTTTTAGCAAGTTTGGATGAGGAGGAGAAATAAGAAGGTGAAATATATATACACTCTGTCAATAAACATCTATATTTTCCATTTATTTCCTTTACCTTATGTAATGCTGAGGACATTTCCTTCTGTATCGTTAACACCTCATATTGCCAGTGTTGACAACTCAGGAAAAAAGCCTGCTTACTCACCAAACATTCATCAGCAGAAGCAATGATAAGAGCCCTCCACAAAGTACATAATAACACTCCCTACAACTCTCAGCTCACTTCTTTACCCGGAGGCTTACGTAAATGACAGGGTTTGTGATGTGCCTTGGTTGCAAACGGGACATCCAAAGGCGATCAAGGGCAGATCTGCCCTCACAAAGGGAGTCAGTGCCTTTCTGCCCAGCAGAGAGACTCCAGCTTATCCTTTCTCTTGACCACCCCAAACCCCTTACCAAATGACTTGCTGCTTTTCAGGCTGCTTTTCTCTTTGCAGAACTGTTCCCTGATGCCTATGTAGGAGTGAAGGACCGAAAATAGCTGAGGATCAGAGATCATTTTCAACTCCTTTACAAGGGGCTAAGAGGGACTCTTATCTCTAATTAGGAAGGTGGCTGTCACAGAAAGATATGTTGTGCTGCGATTTACACTGAAGTCAATTGTAGTTTAGGTATTACAACAGCTGAGGAAGGATTAGTCACTACACATTGAAAGAGAGAAGCAATAAAGCAGAATAAACTGAAGTAACCTATTAGCTCTCTGAAGGCGAATTCAGCAATTGAAAGAAGTGATATAAATAACCAGTCATTAGTGAATAAAAGTATCAAATTTACATTATTGAAATCTTATTTGTAATTTTAATTTTTACCTTTAATATGATGAAAACAATAACCCTATCTTTTAAAAAATGTATACAAAGAAAGCTCTATTCATTTTTTCCAAAACTAGAAATCAGAACTCTGTGAATTCTGAATTCTTTTAGTGTCATTCAACTAAAATCTGGTCATTAAAGGCCTTTTATTCTTACATAAAACCCACGGAAATATCCATTCAATCTTTAAAAAAATGTATTTCTCCTTTAAATAGCTAATAGATTTTTTCAAAATTAAATCTGTAATTTTAATATGTAAAGATTAATAATGAATCTACACTTCATGACTAGTATGAAATGCAGCAGTTTTTAGCAGGTACTATGAGCACATTATTTCATTCCAAAATAGCATTAATTTCATATTGTGGCAAAGGAAAAATACCAAAATCTCGATCTGCAAGGGGAAGGAGTGGAAGAAAGTGCAGTATAAATTTAATTTAATCTCCAGATTCTTCCATGATACTCATGTAAGCCTGAGTATGTTAACTCTTAGCCACATCTAATGCTGGAAAAAATTGGAAGGGAATTCTGTAGGAGAATAGGGTAGTAAAGATGCAGGTGTCGTCATTGTGCTCTTGCTGAACTGCAGTATTTATAAATTTTCCAAGTTCTGTATCTCAGTTTCTCCATATGACAGGTTTTGTTTTGCTTTCATAAAAAAAAAAAACCCTCAGAGTTTTCCTGAATCCTTCAGTTAATTATTTAGTGCTTTTAAAATTACATTTTTGGATACAACATGATACAGCACTACTAAATATTATTATGGGAACAGGTAATTTAGAATGCTGGAAAGCACATGTTTGAGATCATAATAGAAAATTAGAAAAACTGCAGGCTGTGCTATCTGTAAAGAGAAAGACACAAAAAATCCCCAATGAAAAAAGAGAATGATGACTAAAAAAAAAAAAAAATGCAAGTAGCTTCCTTTCTATTAAAGGACTTGTGCTTTAAAAAGGCTGGGTCTCCTCCTCTCTTATGCTTCCTAGGATGATACTTGCACTGCAGTAATCAAAACAAGGAAGCAGATGGACAGGCAAAGTGGTACTGCAGCTGCTGCAGAAGATGACTATAATAATAATAATGTTGACATCAGTAACAGTAATTAGTGCACAGACTGAAGAGGGATGATTCGTTTTCCTATCTTCTGGAGTGGGCATGCTGCTCTAGCAAACGGGTAGAATGTTAGTACCTTTAGTTTGTTTTGTTCATTTCCTCAGTTTATTAATGAAATTGAATACAATAAAGAAAATCCAACTTTTCTCCCTCTCTGGAATACTTGCTGAGGAAAGCATGTTTCAGTTTGGTTTCATATGAGGTGGAATCTTCATTAGTAAATGGCCAAATACCAATTTCTTATTTACACCTATTTTCAATGTACAACACAATTCCTACTCTCCCATACAGTCATCTGTACATACACTCTTGAATTTCAGCAGCAGGCAGTACTTGTCTGGTTTTGTCTAAACAACATCTCTACTGTTTGGTGTGACCTCACCCATCTGCAGCCTGGTGCCACACCTCTTTCAAGAGACACCAGAACAAATGGTCTAACTGTGAGAATGTCCAGGAAAAACACGGGGCTATACTGAACCATTTCAGGCAACAAGTAAGTGAAGCATCAGTGCCATCAGCAGTACTGTGTCATGCTGAGAGAGTTCTGCCAGCAGAACATCAGATAAGGATGTACCACCCCTCCTTAGCTGCCCCACTGAGAACGGCGATGTCCAGCCTGGTGCTATACTACACCAAAACACCCACTGAAGAGCCAAGTAATTGGAAGAGTGATTACTGTGGAGAAATAAATAGACGTATTTTATTTGGGTAATAAAACTTTTCACTTAGATGCAATCCTGTAATATGAACTTAAAGGGAAGGAAGGGTAATGAGAGAGAGCATGGAACATGCATGGCATAAAACAACCCAATAGGTCTTTTATTTTCTAATGAGTTTTCCCTTACTCTGCTTCTATTGAGATTCATTCTCCCAGTTCATTTAGTCTTCATGATGATAAAATATTTCCTTTGGCTTCCCTCTATTATCAACCTCAACAACTGGAAGAACTCCTTTTTCAGTTGTTGAAAAACTCCTTTTCAAGTGCTATTCTACAAGAGGGAAGCGTGAAAGTAAGAAGCACAAGCACGGGATGGGAGCCGCTCAGGAACACCAACTGATCATTTATCTAAGCCCCCTTTCCACCTAAACTTTTCTTTTCAGTGTTTCTGATCTGTTTCTATGTTTCTCCGTAAACATGCTGATCCACTGAAGGGCCGATCCACCCAGGCAGCAATAGATACTTTTTGCCATATTAAATTAAAGATACTATGCTAAAAGTTTATAAACTTTTTGAGGAGTTTTGTGGGATTTTTTTTGTTGGGTTTTATTTTTGTTGTTGTTTGCTTTTTTTCGCTTGTTTTAACACAGAAAGAGAAGCTTGAAGTCCCTCGTAGAAAAGTGATGCTCTGTGCAGCATCCTCTAGAGATGGGCTTAAGAGACAGATGAACTTAAATGCTGTATTTAACCTTCATTATTTGCTTTCACTGTTGAGAAGACCATGTTTGCATATGAAGAGTTTCCCTAAGTTATTTCAAACATTAAGTCCATGTCAATTAAAAATCCAGTTATACACTTGGAAAAGAGATGTCAGCAGCAACACATCTTTTGTTTTTGCTCTCTTTTAGTAAGATAGATGAGACAGTTTCAGTAATCCTGTTCGTAACACTGAAGGAGACCATTAATCAAATTATTCCAGATATGAATAAAAAACAATGCAAATGAATGGAAAATAATAGGTATTCAGAAAAACGGCCGTGATTATTTTTCAAGGGAGAAATTGTCAAGAAGTGAGAAACAGATGGCTGAAAATGATAGATGAAGACACATTCTCCTATGCAAACTAACAGACTTAATTAATTACTCAAATCGCGTGGTATTATGGAATGACATTAACGATCCATACAGTGGTGCCTTATCAGCTCCTTTTAAAAGAAAACAAAAGGAATTACAACAAAATAAACATGTTTACATCCTACAGATATAACCCACAGACCACAAATATATCTTTCAATGTTAGTTTGACTTTCAAGACTTTCCCATCAATTTAATTTTAACACAAATTACGGAACTGTAAAATTGTAAACAAACCCATTCTCTCATCACATTTTTCTTAACAAAAGCATTTTTCTTAACTAAAGCATATTCAGCTAAATTACAACTTTACCTTAACTATTTCCTCTATGAAGCAGACATGTGACACGGGATCTCTTTTCTTTGTCAATACTTTCTGCAAATGCTGCACCTGTAAGAAAGAATTGATTGGGAGGAAAAGTGACATCTAAATTCTTATATACAGAATTGCACGACTAGACAAGCAGGAGTTAGCTGCAGAGTACCTGTCCACAAGCAGCACAGATCTGATCCATGAGTTTCTCCATGTTTGTCCAGAGGGCTGCTCGAAAAGCTGCTGTGTTCCCAGGTGTTGGCATAGCAGCTCTACCAGGGCCACCTAAACAGTTTTTAAAAACACAGCAGCATATTTCAGCTTCCATACATGAAAATTAAAATATTAGAAATACAGATCTCTATGAATTTTGACAAATACTTATTTTTTTAAGCCAAGGCAGCCATAAATACTTTCAGAATAGAGCTTTGTGAATGGCCTCAGTTGTCTCAACTGAGAAGTCTACTAAACTCTGAAGTGCAGCAGGGAGACTTCTGTGCTCATAACTGTTACATGCTCTACCAATTCAGGGCTCCACAGAAACACCAAGGTGATGCCAATGAGCAGTTTTGCAGGATGTAATAGCAAAGTGAAATGGCAGAGTAGCTATGAAAAACACAGGTATTACCAGCTCAGGACTTAAAGGGAAAGACAATCTGCTAAAAAAAGTGCTATTCCAGCTGAAGAGCATGCAGCTTCTAAACAACCTCCTCCCTTGAGAGAGGCTGCATTTCTTTATTATGCTACAGATTATGGTTTTGGATCCCCAGCTTGTTGCAATACGTTTTTAAAAAGTTTTAAATGTTCATATTGCCGAAGTTCAAATTTGCCTACCTGTGCAATTCCTCAGTATTTTTTGGTATCTGAGCTAACTGGGAACTAAATGTTTGATACTGCAACATTTCTTCATATTGAATATTCTGCTTTGAAACAATCTCCACCTGACAAAAGCATCACAATGTAGTTGCAGGCTTCTTCCATTGACGCAAGCAAGTTCTACCTGTGATCCCCCCACCAATACTAAGAAAGAAGAATTTGGATTCATCTTTCCAGGTGAAACAGCTAAGAAAATGCTGTAAAGCTGTAACCTAATGAGGACAATTTTCTGGGCAAGTTAGGAAAGAGAGGCAGGGAGGAGTAAAGGAAAACCTCCAAGCCCAATAACAGAGAGACCCGATTCTGGCTTACAAAGCCAACTTAGATGATTTCTGAGATATGCCTACTTCCACCCTCTACTGGTTAAAGCAAGCAGGGAAACATTCCTAGAACAGGCTTGGATGTGAGAGTTTCTTCCATTTGACGACATAGCATACTCCTGTGAAAAAAACCCAGTTATCATTCTCTATAAAGCAACTATCGCACCTCTTGTAACAGTTTGAGATGGTTGGGTCAATACTTTGATATCCAAAGCATTTTTAATGTTCTCTTCCAAGACTGTGCAGTATCCATCCACCACATTAGCAATGGTATCCTTCAAAGTCCCAAGGTTATGGAAAACCTGAAGAGCAGTTCCCACTTGAGTAGGATTCTGAGGAAATAAGATATTGAAAAATAACAATTACCTTTAACAGTACTACTGGGGTGTTTTATCCCTGATGAGGCATTGTTTTAGTGGGCAAGTTCATCTTTTAAGTTCAGTCTGCTAATTCATTTTACTTGAATAACTGGCATCCTTACTGCATAACAGAGAACAGAGGGTAAAGGAGAGGACTGATTTCCTTTGATCACTTAGCAATGCTTTGATTAGCTTCCCTATGTGCTAGCCTCTAAATATGAAGAATCGAAAAAAAAGGGAACTGGAAGCACTGCTGGCAATATCTCACCTGGGGTGGGTTATCAGTGGGTTCCAATAATTCCAGGGTTAGTTACAGTACAGCTGTATTCAGCTATGGTGTAGCTAGTAACATTGTTTTAATGTTTGCTCCAGTACTGTCAGTTAAGTGCCAAATAGTTAATTAAGTGTGATACAGGCTAAAGAAAAAGTACTAATGAAGGATAAGCAGAAGCAAGCAGGTCAAGCTCTTACTAGTGACTACTGCAGAATTTAAGCTTGTATTTCTATATTTATATTTCTAATGCTGACAATAACTTCATCTTCCTCATAGCAGAAGTAAGACTACAAAGCAAAACAGTGATTATTTCCAAAGCCTGGGGTGGGGATGGAAGAAAAATATTAAAAAAAAAAAAAAAAAAAAAGCAAGCTCAAAAAAGGAGAGTGAAAACTATCCAAAACCTGTTCAGGTCCACTGTTTAAGAGATCTCTGATTAAGATTAAATCTGATGATAATTCCATCTAGCAACACTAAACACTGGCATGGGTGCTATTTAGCAAGAGCAAAGCCTCAAGTTATTGCCTTTGGAAACTAAGCACTGTCATTCATACACTGAATACTGTTTTTTTAATAATTAGCATTCACAGGCAATTAGTGGAGGGGACGATCAGTTGATCATACACACATCAGAGAAGCAGTCTTTTGTCATTTTTCTTAGTGACTTCTGCCAGCAGTAAAAAATATGGTCAGACAGAAATCCTGGCAGCCAGACTGAACAGAAGCATCTGAGACCACCACTACAAAGCCCACTCTGGCTTTGGCCACATGCAGCTGCTGTGCTGAGGATGCACTTGCTGGCACATCCACCTACGGCGACAGGTTTTCTGATGCCTTGGCAAACAACACTTTCTCCTCGAAACTAATGCTTCAGAGGTCACACCACTGCAGCTGCCTGTTCACGTCACTCTTTCTAGGGTTTCTACAAAGATCAGAACCGCAGTTAAAGCAAAAAAGCCAGATCTCATATTCTTTCCCAGCTTCAATGAGGAGTTCCCAGGTTTAGTGGAAAGCAAAGGAATATTAGGCATGTATTGTGGTTTGCAGACCTTATACTAACTATACCAGTTTCTTTTTCCAAACAGTGTGGGAGTTAATGAGCATTCCTAGCATAGTATTACGGGTCTGGGACTTGTAGGTTTAGTTTTTTGACAACTGGTTATGCTGTAAAATTTCTAAGCATCCTGTGGGTGTGCTTGTGGAGGTGGGAAAGTAAGCCATAAAGACTGGAAGATTAATGGGATGTCAGAAAATGAAGAGTAGTATAATGCAAGGAGGGAATTTGGGGACAGAATGAACGAGAGAAAGAAAATATAAATGGGAAGAGAACAGGGAAAAGAATGAATAGACTCTGAAAGGAAGAAAGAGAATGAAACTGAAAGGAAGAAAAGCAAAGATAGAAAAGACACACCTCATTTACCAGCTTTTCCTAAATTGTCCTAATTTTTATAGAACACTTACACAATTATGAAGCCAGCTAGAGAGTCAGTATTACAAAATCAACACCTTACTACTACATTAGGAGCTCTCAGCTAGATTTCAGTCAGGCTCTAATGTTTATATATTAAATAACAAAAAAATAGAACAGCATCCAAAGGTGAGCTGGGCACCATCCAGCCTCTAACAATCGATGTCCAGACACTTATTTCCTGACGAACTGGCAATACAGGCACAAATAATTGCCGGCAAAAGATGAATCTCAGAGCTCCCACATCATAGTTTAGCAAACTAACTCTGCAGCTACTGGTCAAGAAAGACACTAAAACATGCTCCAACAGAGCCTGAGCTATATTTCAAAAGAACTGGTTTTAGCTGAAAGTTGTCAAACCAAATACATCATTACGGAAACCTGCAATTCACTCAAAGTATCTTCCAAATTTAGTATCAAAGTTAAAATCAGAATGGAACAAAGATTATGCAGGTGGCCTACCTTATTTGCTTTAAATTGTGGACATGGCCACAGACAGAGGGCTTCTAGCTCATGAATACACCTTGTATAACAGGACTTAGAGATACATCAAATCCCTGACAATGTACAACAACGCAGCTTCTTCTTATGTTGTTTCATGTGTAGTAATTTTCTCACCTCACGGAACAGTTTTTGTTTTATATGCCCAAGACAGGCTATATACGAGTCCATTGTTGGTTTATGATTAATCCTAAGAGAATCGGAATTTTTATGCACAGCTAGTTTCTAGGTTTAGACAATATGTTAAAAAAAATGAAGCATCCCTTGGGACAAAAATTATGTAAAAAGAAAATGTTGAGAAGCAGGAAGGAAACAAATTATTATACTTTAATGCTCGCCTACACATATCAAAATTTAACTGTTTATCATTAATACACATTGGACAAAAAGTTGAGAACTAGAATTACATTATTTGCTACTACCAACAGACTTATTGAAAAGAATTTGCCCCTAATATTTTCCTCCTACTTGAGAAAGCTTAAAGCTAAACAGTTCCCAGATTCGAAAGACTGCCACAATTTTTATCAAGTGGAGAGCATGCATTCAAAGTTAAAAGAACTGACTACAACAGTGATCTACAATGGAAAATGGAATCACATCAGAGAATAATACTCAGAATAGCTATCCAACAGGAACAATAGGGAAAATAATATAACTGTTTTTGAGATGGAATGTAATGAGTTCATCATCTGTATTTTATAACCAAGTTGTCTGCCACTGCAGGCAACTACACTTAGCAATTTTTGAGTGTTCTCCTCAGAATCTGTCCATGAGAGATTTTGTACATATGCCATAAACTTTAAGCTGTGGCAATCCAGAGAGTAGAGGGCAAAGAAAAACAGAACAGCATTTAGCAATATGTTAGCAATACAGTATAATCTAAGTGCATAATCACAACCATAAACAAGTGAAATAAAAACATGACCCCACAAACTATAGGCCAACAACACTACCTACTCAATGATAACTAGAGTGATCTTCACATTGCAAAAATTATAATGAATCAGGGAATTAAGGAGAGATGGCATTAAGTCCACCAGTAATACCCGTCTCCATTCAAAGCACTCCTCCATCTGGCAAGTCACAACATAGTATGTTACAGATACATGGAAACTAAATTCCACAAATTTAAGAGCTTATGAAGACTCAGTGAGTCATCAGTTCAACATATGAAGAAAACAGAAGAAAAATCAACATGCTCAAAAGCTAGTTCTACCATGAAACAAGTCTCACAAATATTTTGAAACACAAATATTTCTCAGCATCCATCAGACATATTAAATAGCTTGGTCAGTCATCACTTGAAAGTAAGGCATGGGTATTTCAATTTATGTTTTTGCAAAACATAAAGATACTCATTCAGCAGCAATTATGAAGAGATGTTCACACCAGATGCATTTGCTCATCAATGAGAACTGTTCATTTTATTAACATCGTTTTTGATTCATTTTATCTCATCCCATCTCCTTTGGTTCTGTAGATGATCACAGACAAGAAGAAAAATAAGTGTCATGCAGTCATTAGTATGAATGTGGTTTTTTTCACAATTATATCATGTGGTTGTTTCCAAGAGCAGGCAACTGGAGTCAATAACCCAGTAAGATGCTGTCCAGGCCAGCATGACAACTACAGTCATTCTGCAGAGCTCAACCCCATCTGGTCACTTCCTTTCCCACAAAGATAATAACCCTGTGAAGACTAAATAGAAATGTCATTAAAGACTTAAATAAATACATATCACATTTCTAATTTGAAAATATCTCTTAGGATGGAACTAAGCAATTTTTTTCTGTCAACTGCCAATACTGCAACTATTTTATAATGTCCAAGATTGTAGTCTTTTATTTTATGGTTGCCATTAGTATGATCAGGATAATCTTCTGAAAGCATGGCTAAAGAAAGAGCTATAATCTTTTTCATCGTTAGAAAGGCAGCTTGGATGAGCAAACCTGCTCCTCACATGGGAGTGTGGTGATGACACTGAGCTAATTTGGGGACAGGAAGATTCCTAGCAAATGGTTGAACCAAAAACAAGGAACTTGGATAACAGGCAAAACTAATGGCTTGAGTGGTACAAACACAGCTTCCAAACTCACACTCCACTTTCTCAGGGTATGGGATTCACTATGTGGATCTTTTTTCTCTACCCAGTTCTGTCTTAGGGAACTTCACATCCATTATTTCTTTATCCAGGACAAATTTGTCCCTACAATCCCATGCCACAGAGTTTTCAGCTATGCAGGCTCTCAACTTCCTTTTCAAATGAAAATGTATTAATTGGCAAAAATATTTATGGTCAATACTATCTGTGACAATTACTACAATTACTACTTTCATGAAGAAGTAGTGGAACAAATGTAATTAACTGCTAACTTCCATGCAGTCAAATTTCACAAGTAACTGCACCACCAATAATTAGAACAGCTCTCCAAGGAAATGCTCTTTTACAGTACAGTTTGGAAGGACCACATACAGAGAAGTCAAACTTGGTCTAGTCCCCCACTTAGAATTTATGTTCCATAGCTACTAATGTACACAAGAACATTTCTATTTTGCTTATTAAAATCAGAACAGTGACTCTGACTGACAAGCTTTATCATTCTGAAGAGAAGAGATGATCCTGTTCAGGAGAGGCTGTGGCACAAATATATATATTATTCAATAGCTGTGATTTCAGTGTGATGCCACATCCTTAACTCTCATGTGAAATGTTTACCATGTCCCATATGCAGGCAGTAAAAGTGTAACATGGCTCAGAAATAATTACATATGTTGCTTATTTGAAGGAAAATCCATAATTACTAATTAGTCCAGGAATCACTTAAACAGACCGGTCTGACAACGTGGCAAGCAAGAAATACCACAACATTCCCTAGCCATCAAGAAATAATCAGCACTAAAATACAGTAACCCTCAAACAGGATGCACACTGAAATAACCAAACTCGTAAACTAATGTATATTCTCTGACAGGGAATACAAACGGCTACTGCAGTCCTTACAGACTAAATGTAAAAACAGTTTCCAGATTATACTTCTGAGTATCTTTGACTGTCACTTAGTATTTACTGTTTTCATTTGATAGAAGATTTTCTATATTGGGAATTATTTCAGTTACTTTTCTAAGTTTACTTCACACAGCTCATTTTGTTTGTAGGAGATAGCAGTTGCAATTTCCAACAGAGTACAGCTTTACAAGGTCCAAAAAAGACCCCTTTGTGAGGCTGAAAATCTCCACTCAGATGTTCCTTTACAGTATTTGCCCCTTCTTCCCTCTTGCTACCATTACAACACAATTCAAACAATTTCCCCATCAATAACATTACTATCCCTAATGACAAGTACCACTTTAAGACCCAGTGGTTGAGAAAGTTTTGTAACCACTTGCAATGTAACTGCTTGCATTGCAAGTAGTTCTTAGTCATCTCTTACAGACACTAAAAGTGAAAAAATAAGAAGTTACTCCAGGAAAAGCTGCAGTTCAATTTAAAGAGCTCAAGCAGGTCAGCAGTGAAAAAAACTTGGCCACCTCAGTGACAGTCAAGGCAAAATTACCTACTGATCAGAATTAATAACTTACTAAGAATTGTTGGAATTCTTGCTTTGAGGTATCACTCAGCTATTTTAATTGTAGAAAAAGTAACAAAACCCTAGAAGTAGAAATTAAATGCCAATGAAATTCAGTTTCCAGTCTAAAAACAGTATTTTATTTCATTTCCAGAAGTCCATGCCTAAAAAAATTAATTGGTATATCACTACTCCTAAAAATGAACCTACTTAGGGAAGCTCATCTCTATGTTCATTATCACCCCATCTGTCTTTTACTCTGTTCATCTCTGAAATCTGAGCAATAAATAAAAAGGTCAAATTGACAATGTAAAGCCAGAGAATACAGGCTTCTTTCTAATGATATCCCAGTTTTTCCTATTTTGGCCCTTGCAGTGTTGAGAGGAGTGAGAGGTTAAAGTATTATGCGTATAATATAATATTACTGATGTGACACATTGGCTACATTAGAAAAGAACTTTTTAAGCCTTCAGAGGCAAGAGTCCCAAAGCTAAATATTTAAATATAATTAGGTTATAATATCTACCTTCTGTGAGCCCATGTTTGGAATACACAACTTCTTTTGACAGAAGGACTTTCATATGAAAGAAGAACAGCCACAAAGCACAGTTATAAACTTCATCATGTCCTCAAACTAGGTCAGTCTTTTGTTTCTTAGAATAACAAGAAGTAAGTAGCAAGAAGCGTTGCACTACAAAGGTTGAGGGGGAAAAAGAAAAAAAAAGAAACAGTAGCAATAAAATACTAGAAAGCAAAGAAACAAGATTTTTCAACACAGCTAAATAGCTTGCCAAAACACTTATTCACCATAATAGTGTAATCAAAGCAACAGATGGCTAAGAGCTAATGGGACAGAAAGGCATCAGGAACTGTTGTAAAGAATTATCTCATGAAACATCAAGCAATGTTCCAAAGTTTACCAAGCCTTAGGCTATCAACGTGACAGCAATTTCAACTGAAGTATCTGGCACCTTTGAGGACAGATAAGCTAGACTGACTAGACCACAATAATTAAAAATTTTATCCTACAATGCTCTATTTGAGTGTAGGAAGAGTATAAATTCAGAGTAGAAATGATACAAAATTAAAAAAACTAGCAGACAACATGGAAATGGGGGCTTCTGAGCCAAATCAAGCTTCTTAAAACACTTCTCTCACCTCTTATACAACTTGACCAATCTCTAAAGCCCTTACCGACAACAAACCAGTTCACATCTGAAGATGTAGCTTCTCAATTAAAAACACAGTCGTCCCTTTCTGATGAAGGTTAGAGAGCAGAAGGCAAGGTTGCAGCACCTCTCCTGTCCTTGTGCAACCTCGACTTGCACCTGCCAATTCAAGTCCCATTACTGAAGAACAGAACTAGAAGGGCATAAAAGCTCATTACTAATTTTGATATTTGGACAAAAGCTGGCGACCAGATGTTTTCTTCAACTTTGCAATATCATTATGTACGTGCTCACTCTGTTAGCTGGTTGAACAAAGCCATTACAAAACAGAAATCTAAGGTTTTACTTTTACCTCAGTCTTAAGAATTAACATTAGGAATTAGCTACAGAAGGGTTATAAAATGTTTTTCTCTCTTTAAAAAAAAAATCCCATTTCAGAGAAAACATCCCTTAAATGGTATGCTCTGAATGATTTAAACATCTACCAAAAGCCATCTGGGTTTTCTTCTTCTCTTGTTAGTCTTTGCAACGAGATAATAATTACCTATGCAAGTGACAACATTCTCATTTCTGGAATCTGTGCATATATTGTCAACAGCCCTGAAGTGCCCTCAAGTATTTAAAAGGAATGAACTTTAAGAAGTTACTTTATTTAAAATTCTTTTCAGCTAGTATTTCCATACTCAACTACAGACAGACCTCCATCAAGGTCAGATTTGGATAGGTCAGTTGGACAGCATTTTAAAACTTTTTTCTCCTTCTTAATACAAAGTTCAAATTGATCGTATCAGCCACCTACAGGAAAGTCTGCAGATAATTTGGTGAAGAATTGTAACATCACAGAAGCGTTGAGGTTGGCAGGGACCACTGGAGATGACCTAATCCACCTGCTTGCTCAAAGGAGGATTTACCTGACCAGGCTGCTCAGGAATGAGCCAGAAGACATTCTTTCTGCAACTTTTTCCCTTCCTAGTTCTTCTTACAGTTCTGGGAGAATACAGCAATGGACTTGTGCAGTCATTTTCATCAAGTTTCAGTGAGGCCAGCTTGAAAGCGAGCAAGTACATATACATACCCCAAACACTTCTCCAGTGCTGGCAGTGCTACCCACACCCTGATAGGAATATAAGTCTTCCAAGTCCTCTTGCGAATTTGTCCACTGGGAAAAGCATGACAAAACTGATCTCTTTTTGTTATAGATTCTACATTTACAGAAATAGATTTTACATTTCTAGGCTTTTTAAAAAAAATTAATGGTCAGTCCCTTTAAAAATAAATGGGCAAAGCTATATTATACCAAAACTTTACTATGAAGGAAAAAAATCTCAAGTCCTCTGAGGAAAAAGAAAAACTGTGCCTAGCTTTGCCTGCAGCCAGCACATGAACTGGGATCCAGTTCCACCACTTAAAATAGGCAGTCCCCAGCCCTCACTTCAGCTGTCAGTCAGTAACGCACTTTGAAACTTTCACACAAATGGGAACTTACTGGGGGTGCTACCTGCAGAAGGACAGAAGGGAGGTAAAAGAGGAGAAGAATAAGTAGCTAAGTGCACCTCTTCTTCCACACAGAGGATATTATTCAGCACCTAAGAACTGCAGTATTTTCATGCAAGATTTCTCCTTTCTAATGCATCATACTGTTCAGTTCTGTATGCCATTTCAAACCCAAAGCTTTACATCTTTTGCTACCAAAAGAACACCTCCAAATGTACAATAATGCAGAATTTCATGTGGCGCTGAGTAGCAGATCGAGAACACGACGAAGCAACGATTTTTTCCAAGAAGATAAGATAGAGTAGATTTTTAACCTGAGAAAGAGGCAAAATGAATTACATTATCTTATTTAGTTGAGTATCATAGCTAGTTGATCATATTTTTCACTCTGCTCTATGCATATGTGGCTTATTAATGCTTTGTATGTTCCTCTTGGATCACCTAATTGCATTATTGCAGAACCTGTTAACAATCAACAGTCAACAGTACAAACCACAAATAGAATTACAGTCTGGGAGAGGCGTTTAACAATAACATACTGTCTTATCTGGAGAGAAAGAACCTCAGTGTAGCTTTAGTTTTGAAGAGAGACAGATACACAAAAGTACCAATTAAAAAGGCTGGGACAGATTATACAGACACCCAGCCAAAGTCAACTTAAGTCTCTGTTCAGTTCCCTCCCTGGAATTTAGCAGAATTTCATACATGTTGTTCACCTTTGAGTATTTAAACCAAATCAGAAATACTTTAATCCATTTGGTATAAAACACTTAAATGGACAAGGACTTTGGAAGACTACCTTATGTAAGCTCATTTTATAAAGACTAGACCCATTAAGGTAATTAAAACATTGCAAAGTCTGATAAAAGAAAACCTTCATGGTTCTGATTCCAGTCTTATCTCAACTATTTTCAACAAGATCTAATCTTAGCCTGCCTTTCTTCATCTGTAGCAAGGCAAACACCACTTCCTTATTTCACAGCTCCACCTTATCCCTTTCCCAGTCCACCCTCCACTCCTTCTGAACTCTTGTTCTTGTAACAGCTCCTTCTATTCATATCTTTCTCTTTGGAGTTACCTTCAAGTCCTAAACTTAGTTTCCAGTTTCCATACTGACACATACTGTTGCCAGTCTCCTTCATTCTACCCCTACAGTATATTTTATTTACCAAGCCTTTCACAGCTGAGCAGTTCATAGCAGTGACCCAGGCCTCTCTGCATATCAATAGATGAATCAATCATCGTATTTGCATTAATTACCTTAAAAGTGCTAGAATCAGATACGTTCTTGCCCTTGTAGGCATTATCTTGTCTTACTGCGCCTTCAGTTTCTCGGTGTGGTCAGAGCTGACCAAGACATAATGGCTGACAGGTTTCCAGTCCAGAGAAACCACCTAAACAGATGGACAACCAGAACACAGAAGCAGACTATGCAACAGCCTCTAATTTAAAATAATTTCTGTCTCCAAAGAAAGCTGAACTCAATATTATTAAACATTTCTGTGTTTTCACAATGGATATCCTATGAGGAATAATTTTTTAGCGATCAGAAATGACATCTACTAATTGGTATGAAACCAAACTAAGTGTTTCATATTTCAAGTGTTACATGTTTCAAATAACTAGTCTCAGTGGGGAGATCTAAAACACAAGGTTGTTTTTACTTGCTTTCTAAGGTGTTCTGACTTTTTTTCCCCCCTCACACACACTGCAGAGCTGCTAATTCCTTAGAATTTATTTAATATCTAAAATTTTTAGACCAGTAATGATATCTGAATTCTTCAAAAAGCATTATTTAATTCTAAGTTAATATGCTTTTAAAATATCATCTACAATGGAAGATTAAGTTTTCATGTTTGGTTGACAACTGGCCAAATTAATTGACACAAATCTTCAAAGAAAAGAACTCGGGTGAATTTAAAAATTATCCAGCTGATCTCATATAAAATTGTCACTAAACAGAATACAAAGATTTTGGCAAACAGCTAAGTGGTGATTCATAGCAGAGTGAAGGGATATAAAACATTAATGACTTCTCCATTTTCACCTATTACTTTACCATAAAAGACAGTTATATAAAAATATTGTTCAGATCAGATGCATTTTCAGGAATACCCATTTATAGAAACTATTTATAAACCACTTTCTTGCACTATCATAAAAACAGGAGCAGAAATTATGAGATTAGCAGTGCCACACAGTAATAAATCCTTCCAAATAAACACTGAAAAGTGAAGACTATTTGTTGTGCTGCACTGAAAAGTGCAATAAAGTACTTGCAAATACTCCATTATCCAGTCACAGATTTTCGGTCTAATTCTGCATTTATGAGTCACAAACACCTACACTGAAAAAAAAAGAAAGAAAGAAAAAACCCAGACACATAATCTGTCAATCCACTTTGATTAACCATTTAGAAAGGCTAGGAGCAGTCAAGAGTTTTACTTTTACAAAAATACCATGTCACAGTTGGACATCAATTGCATTAGGCTTCCTAAATTACCTCTAAATAAGGCAAGTGCACAATGGCAAAGTAATATAAAGCTTTCTATATCACAGATGAAAGCAGACAAAGTCTGCACAATCCCATAATCTGTTTCTAATTCAGAATACGTCTTCTAATAAATGTGGACAGACTCATCAAAATCTGAAAGATCAGGATCTCACAGGACAAAAGAGACTACCACCATGTCTATTATTGTCAATCTTTATAAGTCAACAGTAAAAGTTTAAGTCAAAATGTGAAAATAAAACCTTTATCTAAGAAAATCTTTTATTTTTCTAAATTTACACAGTATAAAAGATTAATCTACTAGTTCAGAGTAACTTCTCCACCAAAAAATCTTTTTTTTCCCTTAATAAACCTCTAAGAATTGCAGCGCTTTCTAAATTAAAAAAAAATATGTCTTCCTTATGTATTCTCAGTTTATTAGATATTGGTTTTCAATACTTCAAACAGCAATGAACATGACCACCAAATATTACAAAATATGCTCAGGAACTTCAGTGACCACAGAAAGATTAAATACTTCAGTATTTGAATTCACATTTTTGGAATATCCCCAGAAAGCATCATATTTAAGTGATTAATTACTGTCATTCTAAACATTTCTTTTAACTCAGAAACATTCATGTTCATATATATATAGATATATCTACACTACTATGCATCAGCATTGTGCTGAAACAGACCAAAGTGAACCTATCAGTCATAACATTATAAGCAGTACCATATCTGTGTCATTTTTTATCTTCTGCATGCTCTACTAATAACAAGAAAACATATTTGATGGTGTTTTCTTTAGCAAGGGCATCGAGAAGAAATATCCAGTTACTTGGGATCTAATACATTCATGTCACGCTTTTTCCATCTGGAAAATATGGACAATCACGCACAACTGAAATGTATGCTAAGGATATATTTATTTAGTTAGTGCTCTATGCACCATCTTCTTTTGAGCTTTTCGAATAAGTCTGCCTATGTTTTCTTTAAAAACCCCACAAAAACAACAAAACAGCTGGCAACACTTACAAGCTAGATTTTGTAGCAAATATGTCTCACCAACCATAAAGGACAATATTGCTACCACAGCATCATAATACATTACATAACTGAGCAATTCTAAGTCCCAGATCAGAAGTTCAGTGCAGGATATATAATTGGAAGGCTGAACCCAGAAATGCATTTTCCCCCAGTGAAAAGCAAGAATATGCCTTTCCTCCTCCTCTTCAACTCTGACCGCAGAGGAGACACCAGAATCTGACAAATATTTGGACTTCTTACTCAGCTGAAGATTCACTTTCATTTGAAACTGTTGTCGTGACAGGTTTCCATAGTACTTCTTTCAGCAATCACTGCTTCTGCCTTCTCTATTTCTATTTTAAAAGACATCTTTGAGTAGCAAAGAAGGGGAGATAAAAAAGAAAAAAGAAAGCAGGGACAGGGGGGGAATGCCTAACTAAATTGCCTCTGCATCACAGCCAGAGTGGCAGCAGAAAGGAAGCAATACTGAAAGATGCTGTTTGCTGTTCCTTCCCCCTTTGCAGGTTTAAAACACCAGAGTAAGGGCAATCTTATTTTTAACATCAGTTTCAACTATGTGAATTCCTGGGCAAGAAGTAATAGCAGCACAGTTAATGAACAGTCTGTGAAACAGCAAACCGTTCAATGACTTAAGTCTGTTTTTAAGTTATAGAGAGAGAAAAAAACCCCTATTTACTAGAGTTTAGACTCAGCCATGTAAGATGTGATTTTCAGCAAGTCACTGAGGCCTAAATTCCCAAAATGAGCCAAAAGCAGAACTTCCCAAATACACTATCCACACTGGACTACAATTATTCTTCCCTTTGCTTCATGAATATCACATCCTTTGGGTCTACGCCATCTTTATTAAGTAGATCCAACCTCTAAGCATGAATGAACTGTCTTCTCTGCACAAGTAAATGATAAACATATAAAAGATCACCTAATGCCATGCCTTACTTCTGAGCCCTTTGGCAGCCACAGCAGAGACCACCCCAGCTCCGGTGCTCAAGGACAGGTCACTCCCTCACAAATGAGATACATGGCAAAGGCCTTCAGGCTTAGGATGACCCTGGCCCTCGTTCCAACTTCCTGAAGAAGTGCTTCAACACTTCTTCCCCAGCATTTTCATTGTTTTCATCACCTGTGCAGTTAAAGAAGCAGTCACCCATGCCTTGAAGGAAGCCCCGGGTACTTAAGCTCAGGAAAGGCAGTGGCTCGTGAATCCCAGCAAAACCACCCCTAGAAGAGCTGTAAACGTATGCTGAGGTTCAGTATTGATATACTGACATTCTCTGCTGCAAATTTCATTCTTCAGTGCTTAATTCACCAGGTGCTTAACTCAGCTCACTTCATTCACCCAGAAGACTGAAATGGTATTGTGAACCCCTCTTGTAGCCTCACACCATGCTCGCCACCAGCACAACCCTTACTGTGCATGGCAAGACCTGGGAGCATTTTAAATCTGTACATGACCTCTCACTCTCTGGGCTTCTGTTCTTCACCTGCAAAACACTGATGTTCGTACTTCACCTCTGCCACAAAAGTGTTGTAGGGGTAACTGACAGGAACGGTAAGAAATTCTGGTAAGGCAGATTATGGAGTTATCTACTGTAGAGAGACAGACCAAATTCAGGTAAACTTTACTGAAAACACCAGTCCCTCAGCTCAAAACAGAAAGAACCGAATACCAGAGAGCAGCAGCTCCATTTTTTCTATGCACATCTGGAAACAATGCTCAGTAAACATGAAACTTGCCACAGGGAATTTCTGGAAGATGCATAAAAGTTTCTCAATCCTGGAAGCTGGTTTCCTTCTACTGGAAACCTGGGCGACATCCATGATCAAAAGAGATGTTTATTGACTTACCATCAATACCGAGAATTAATCTTATTAAATGCTGCAATTTAGTACTTTCTCTGAATTAACTGATCCATTAAAAAACATGTACACATTTGTAACAGCTCACACAAGGCCTAAACAAAAGATGACAGCTGAGCATATCAGCTAAAATTGTATTTTCCTAGTTATGTACCAGTAAATAAAACCACATGGACTGACAAAAAGTAAAGATATTAAAAGAAACATAGTACTGTGCACAAGATCTCTTTTAGACATTACAAAAGTTTCATGTGATGCTAAATACTCACTTTTGGAGAAAATTAAATTAATACTTTAGCTTTTACATTATACATACATAATTTAGTACCTCCAGTTACCCAGCTAAAAATAAAAAAGTTGTCTTTGTTTCCTGGTCAGCCAGACATCCTGAATAAAGATTAAAATGCCATTTAAATCATGGACTGTTGCCAAAATGTCTAAAGACTGAAAGTCACGATTTTTTTTTTTTTTTTAATGGAAGTCCTGAGGAATTCCCAGAAACAGATCTTCAGTACGCAATACTGTGCTATATCTGTGTTCAGATAGGTTCATACCAGGATCACTAGTATGTTGTACACGGTTTTAATAATGCCGTCATACACTACACAAGTTAAGATCAAAACCATACAATTCCAGTTTCAACAAAATGACACTATCTCCAGTGGAGAAAAGGTACAGCTGATAGAAGGGAGAGACGTGGGGAACTGACAACTGAAGGAAATTGTCTACTGTCTCCATCAGTTTATTAATATAGTATGATGCTGTGTTACTGCAAGTGCAAAGTTCTGCAATACACCAACATTTTAATGTATAAATTTACATTGTGCCTTACTGTTAAGTTCTGCAGCTCCACTTAAACTACACAAGTACTGTGTTCATTTCACGCATCTCCAGTATAACTCATTTTCAAGGAACAATCTTCAATATAGAAACTGGAAACCTTTTAGGATGCATGTGTTATCTACTGTACACAAAAATCATCTATCCATTACGGGCGTTTAAATTCCTAAGATGTGAGCTATACTCTACCATTTCTTTACATGACTATTATCTCTACATATGCACACAAGCTTTTCAAAGCAATCTTATATTAAGCAATTGAGTGGGTGTGGTGAGTACAGCACAAATATTTTGAGAGAAATTCCTGACTGGATCCTTTCAAATTATTTGCAGTATCTTAGAAGAACATTACCCCTCAAAAGGCCAACAGAGTTTCTTTGATTATTTCTGACATTGTGTGCAGAGCATTTCTTAGACATACATAGAGTCCCAGCAAACCACAAATGCATGCACTGCATTTCAACCTCATCCTCTAATTTAAAAGCCTTAGTAAATACCAACAGATAGTTTAAGCACACATATTCACACGTATTTCTGAAGGTCTAGTATTATTGAAACTTTTACTTGGGACAATATATTATTCAGACTTGGACCTCTACAGCACTCATCATTGGAGCATCCTCTTCACAGACACCATTCCTTGTTTCCAAGAGCATAAATTCCTCCCTGATCTACTGAACAAACATAATACCCATTTCATCTGTCCAATAAGCAATTATTTTAACATTTTTTGTGTTCCTAACTTCAAACCTGGTAAATTTTTTCTTCAGCAAGTTTTATTATTTTATTATTTGTTAGTTATTTTTAAAAATGTCTTCATCTTCTATTTTACACAGATGTTATTGGTTTCTCTTGTGGTTCGCTTGTCACAACCAGCCACCAATGTCCTTGCAGGTAAGAGGCTCCAGGTAACAGTTACCTAAAAATGTCATCATTCAGATTTTCAGCACTCTGACAAACCACAGGGATTCCTTCTTTTTTTTTTTTCCATTTTCTAAACATGCTGCTGGCCTATATACACAAGACAGCAAACTGCTGGTATCAAATGCCCTTCGACCCCATCAAGTAGTGTGACAACAGATTCACAAACTTATTCGTGTGTGAAATACAGTATTGAATTGTCAATAAAGTGATTTACTTTGTTTATAGCAGCAAACATTTTCCATTCATTAAATTTAAAATTCATTAAAAATGTGAGTGTCTTGTCAACTGTAAATTATAAAGCAAACACAGGGATGCCCAGCCCTTCTGGCTGAGGAGGCCACTTGCATTTGTGAGAGAAGGGCCATAGGCCACATTCCTACCCTATGAGAAGACTACAGCACACACACAAGTAGTGTGGTGTGTGTCAGAGATGTGACACTTGCTGGGGGAGTTGGCCCTCAGGTATATTCAGCTGAGCTCTTATGTGTGCACCCACTGCAATCAGAGGGCTGGCTGATCTGTTCTGGTGTCAGTTCCAGGACACCAAGTCTAAATTTACCACACAGATTGAAAAGATCTTCAGAAGTAGTTCAAGTTTTCTCTCCTTCTATAAAACAACAGATATCTACAGATAAAAATACAAAACATCTAGCAGAAATTTACCCAAACTGTTATTCATAAGTCTAGTTTTCATTTCTCCCCACTTGGATATCTCTCAGGTTAGTTCACATCCTTCTTGACATGTTGAATTCACTACTAGAACCCTTGGGGCTGACTAGTGCACAAGGATCGCTCTACTGAGTAGAGCTGAGGGATTACTCCATGCATACTTTTGTTTACACCCCTTGGTACAATAGTTTCCTTCTTTGCATCTACTTGACATAGTTGGCATTCAGCTTGTAATCCACTATAACTTGAAAATTCCCTTCTGCAGGTCTACTATCCACACAGCTGCTTCTGCTACATAGGTATGCTTTTCTTCTCTTATTCCTTTTCTTATGCAGTACCTTATAAATCTATCTTTCCAATAGCATCCTATTTTTTCAAATCAATTTCTCAAGATCATTCTCTGTCCTTAAAAGACCTCTTAATCCTTCTTAGACAAGTGTAGCCTGCAAATTTAATAAGTATATTCTGTATTCCTTCATCCAGACCATTAATGCAAGCACTGAGTAGTGCTAGCCCTGAGGCAAATCCCTGCAGAACTTCACTTGACACGTTCTTCCATTTTGGAAGAAAATCCACACTGCGTACAGTTTTCCAAACTGTTCTGCACTGATCTTGTAGCAGTTGCATCTAGATTATCCTTCCTCAATTTGAATGTGAAAATGCCGCAGGTAAAAAAGTATTACAGACAAAATAGACCCCACCTTTCACACCTCCGTCCACTAAACTGACCAGCCTTCAACAGAAGGAAAGCAAGCTGGTCTGGCAGGACTCACTCTTGAGGAAACTGCGCCGGCCATGAGGTAGACTCCGCACACGCGCAGTTATCAGGCGTTTCTGGGACACCAAGGAAGTGTGAGAGTGTGGGCCGTGTTCATACACCCAGCAATTAAAAGGCCAATGCACAGGAATGTATTGGGGGAGCCACGGCAGACACTCGCCACAGGAAGCACTGCCCTCACCACGCAGCCTGGCATGAGGTGGGTTCTCAGAGGCAGATACCAGACTGGGCCGCTGTCCTGAGGGGCTACATGCGGCTGGCAGACTAAGGGCTGATTGCCACTACATCATATCACCCTAAGCACAGATATCAGCTGCTTAAAATCTGTAACCCAGAGAACTGCGTTGAGGTGGAATATTCTGTGGAAGGAGAACATTCTCTTCTGAACACTGCATGAAATTAACAGAAAAGTACTTCCCTTTTCCAGGACAGAATAAGTTACATATTCTCTTCCATCATAAAATTCCTTTTTTTGAAATCTAAACTAGATAGCCTTTAAATTTGCCTTTTAAGGATTAAATGTGGTAGCTGAGAAATTCTAGAAACAACAGTTAAATCTTTAACTGTCAGTCGGGACAAGTCTACTTCTTGTATTACATATTCCTGTGACACATTACCATTTTAAAATAATATCTGATGTATTTTAACAAGGATGTTAGAAGGAAAACTAAAATTCAGTCAATACATCTAGAAGGCCAAAAGATTTGTTACCACAGAAAGGCATTTGAATTCAGAACTATAAAATATTAACATAGCAACATGACTGGGAATGCTAAGAGAAGTATTTAAAAAATCTTTTCACCCTTGAAACTGTGTTCCAAAATTACAGATTTTGCACTATCTCCGGGTTAGCCTAACTTCTAGTTGCTGACACTCCCCAGTAACATGATTGCTCAGTGGTAAAGGAACACTTCAATAGTTGTTTCACCAATATGTTTGGTTTTGGACTTCGGTCACCCATCACCTAATATCCCACATTGTTGCTAATCACTGTAATAACTCCCAGTTTTCAGCTTTTCATCGCTGACTGCTTTAATTGATCTTGATTATTCTGAGGACAATGATTTGCACAGTGAAAATGTAGAAGAATGCAAGAATGCTCACAGCAATAAATTAAAATTGGGCAATTAATCTCATGTAGGAAGCAGCTGAGGTCTTTCTTTCAGAGTGATAGCCTGGTCAGAAAATCAGCTACTGCTGCAAAACCAGCACCTCCTTCAGCTGACAATCCTGAAAATCCTGCCATTGCATGTCTGTCCTCCACCACGCAGGTACTGTCCTTGTGTATCTGAAGTCCCCACATGCACCTGCACACTGTTACATTGACCATAACAGGGAAAATTGCTTTGCTCTCTGTTGAAACATTAGCATTGCATTTTTCAGGAGTACATATTCTCCCTTAAAAAGAACAATCACCTAACAGATAAATTTGTGGATAAGCTAGTTAATTTTTTTTTAATTCTTTAAATCAAATTGCATCTCCTCTACAAAAATGTCCTTTTGTTCTTGAAAATTATACTATCTTACTTACATAAGGGATTATATATATGTACTTACAATTATACTGATTCTTGAGTCATATATATCATACTCCCCTTTCACCTTAAAATCTGCAGTAACTCACAATTCAGAGTCTTTCTTAAACAAAACTGTTTGATAGCCACCAATGTTTTCATTAATAAGAATGGAGACAACTTTAAACAAAATGAGGAATGGTGTTAGTCATATGATTTCATTGCAAAGTTGGAGCAGGTGAAGACTACAGATCCCTTCACATCAGCAACAGGGTGTGCCAGAGTTTACTACTTCCAGTTAAGTAATGTTCGTAATTCCTCACAGTGTCTATATCTGGCCCTGGGTATAGTATAGGGTTCTGAAGTGGTTTTTGCTCTTCACTTTAAAAAAAAAATAATTAAATTTTAAATTTTTTTTAATTTAAAAAAAATTTTTAAATATTTTAAAAATTTTTTGCCCAAACATTTTTAATGAAAGCTATACAGCATCTAAAAATGCAACAAAACCAAAATACCCCATACAATATAGCATTAGATGTCCCTAAATTCAATAGAATTTGTCTTCCACACTAGTTCCTATTGAACTCAATTACAGTTGATGTCAAGAAACCTCCTCCTCTGGTAAACTGCAAAAATAAAAACCATACATTTCCAAAAGTTTGGGGAGGGTTGTCCCCTCTTCTCTACACAGCAAATGTCTGAAACACTTTGTCTTCCCAACATGGTTAAAGCATTGTATCTGTGCCTTTGATAGCTTATCTCGGATTCAGATGAATCAGAAATAAGCTAAAAATATTGGTTATCATGAAAAAAAACATAATACAGTCTTTCATGTTTTAGCATTTCAGAGTAAGAGCCTGAAATAGTATACCACCCACACTCAAAAAATTGAATATATGCAAAAACTCCCATGTGCAACTTTATTATCTATTATTGAAATGGGAAAATGACAACATTGGCAAAATTTTGCCATTTTTGGTAATAAAGTAGGAAAGCAAATGAATTGGCTTCAGTCCTGAATCTTCTAGTGAACAGCTGGGAAGGAGGAGGCAAACAGCAGCATCCTAAAAGCCAAACTGAAAGAGATGAGCCATGGATTGAGAAAAGGTAAAAAGAATGCCTAACTCCCTCTGACTTGATAGGAAAAGGGCAAAACAAAGAAAAAACAATTGTAATTTTAGTACTAATTCTGATGACATGTTGCTGCTTATTACAGGGCAGTATTAACACAAATAACATAAAGACCTACCACAAAATTAAATACAAGCTATGAGCTTTAATCCTTGGAAATAAAAATTGGCCTTTTTTCCACTGAAAAGCCTACTATAGCTATTCACTGTAACCATAGATTATATTCAACTATACCTTCAGCAACTTTTACCTTTCTTGCCTTGTCTCTCCTTTAGTTTACTTTTACTAATCCTCAACTGACAGGTAAAAAACAACTCCTAATTATTCCAGTGAAAATTAAAGGTAAGTGAAATTTCAAGATTACTTTTTAAATATACAGTCTTCATTGCTTACCAACATTTCTTAAAAAGGTAATAAATTCCAAAGAGAGTGCACTATGGAATTCTTCTGAAGGCCATGTAAAAAACATGAGGAAGTCTACAGCAGTGAATAACAGGTGGGAAGGTCCAAAATATAAGAAAGAGTACTATGGTTTTAGTGGATCTTTTTAGCCTTCATGTGTGTATATATGTGAAATTACGTATTTCACAAATCTTCTCTGGCAGATTTTGAGAAAACAGGCAGCTCTGCTTTGCTTTCTCCATCCTCATACCACATGCAGGTCTGTGGTAGAGCAGTAGTTAAATCAGTTTTCAAACTCAGGATACTCTGTCTGCAGCAGATCATAAATAATATTCTTCTCCAATGCACAACTGCCTTTTTTTGGCCACGAAGAAACGATCTTAAAGATGGCCTAAGCGTATTTCTCCAAAGTTAGATCTAGCCAAATAGTAAGCAAATAGCAGCCAGAGTATTTTCAAGTTGTCTCAAACTATTATGTTTTGGCAGAATTTTAGAGGGAAGGTTTACACAAAAATTGTCAGTGGTTGAATCAACTTAAAACAGGCTGTTAACACAGCATGGTTAAGCACAGCCCACTAAAAGGTTTGCTACTGAATACTGCTTTTGCACAGTTAGTTCTTTGGGGGTGGAAATATGTGGTATAGTCATAAACTTCTAACAACTACAAGAAATAATAAACATTTCATTAGGAGTTTTGACTCCAGCACCAGTTAGTCTACATTCAGACCAACTGAGACAAATTCTGAATATTTAAAACACAGGAAGAGGTTTACTGAAAAGCAGCTATCAACAATTATTTAACACCAAAACCCAGTTGAAACATTCACACAACAAGCTGTGAAAGGGTCAGGGTAGGGAAGACTGCTCTACAAGCTATACAGAACAAATGAACTGTGGAAACATGTCAGCTCTTTGCTACTCCACAGCAAGCTGTCTTGTAACATCTCATTCTATGCAGAAACACAGAGGCAGCTTTAAGCCAACTAAACAACTACATACAGTTTAACTTTGCAAGTTGTTAAGATTAATAAGCAGATAAAGGCTTCTTTGTTACACAAACACTACACCCCTCTAACCTCTAGCTTACAGAGGTCAGTAACACACTGTAACCATGCTATCAGCTGGAATCTCCCACACCTTCCCAGCCATCCCAAGCACATTTCCTGACCCTCTGGATAGATTCTAGACCCAGATATTGATTTAAAAATGGGTACCTCTCCTACAGGCCTTCCATCTATTGACTAAATCTGAGGAAAAAAAAAATACATCGTTTACATAATCAGGACAGCCTCAGAAGCAGTGGTTCTGTTGGTTGAAATAAAATTATGTTTATTTGTTCCTAATGGACAGTTGTCACCAAGAAGACTTTAGACACTTTGCTCATTCTTTACCCATCTGATCCTTAGTATCCTTACAGAAACTGATATAAATATTAAAGCTCTAGAGGATCAGGTCTTTAACATCAATCTGAACAAAAATTCACTGATTATAGTAATTTAGACTTATTTTCTTTTCTGAATTAAATTCTGGTTCATGAGCCTCTTCCCTTGAGAGGGATCTTTTAGCAAAATATAATAAATTGCTGGCATTTCTGTTCACCCCTGTGATTTAAAAAGGAGTGTCACAGAAAAAGAAAATTTTTAAAAAAGGGTTTATTTCGAAGAGACAAAATGCACAATCTGCTATGTATTCAAAATTGTACCGTTCCAGAATGATAGACTACAATTTCTTTTTTTTTTTTGCAGACTTAAGATGAGCTATGGCAATGGTTCCTATTATCTGAATCCTTCACTTGCCTTATTGACTTGTGCTGTTTCTGTAGAGAGGTGATGAATCCTTGTTCACTCTCCTTGTTTGCTGACAAAAAACATAAGGCAGCATTGCAGAAATTATGGTTTCTTATTGATCATTTGAACTTTGCTTGTTGAATCATTACATCAGGGAAAATGCTTGTGTCTGTCTGCATACAAAATCTCAAGAGCAATAAAATATTCTTTAACCTTCTAAGGGATCAAAGAATGATTTAATAATGTAAGAATAAATACTAAAATACATCAGTTTCTTCCCCAGGTCTAAGTGTTGCACAGCCCTATGCATCCATTCCAAATTGGCAATGAGAACTGAAGGAGTAACTCTAATCCTGATCTAGCATGGTAAACTCTACTATGTAAGATAACTTTCACCCAGCAGATGATGATGATTGAACACTTCTCGTACTTAAGAATCTTGATTGGCTCCAGCATCAGTAAAGTGCTGAATTTAATCAGTAGGCCTTAAGATGACTCTCCAAGGAGATGTAATTTAAACATGGATTTACACACTAAAACATAGGATGTTCTTCATTAAGGAAAACTAAACCCAGCATTTTCAATGCTAAGCATTGTTTCTACTACATGTTTTAAGTCTTAATATTGCATTTAAAAGAGTTCAAGAAGGTACAAAAAACATTTTTACCTCATGTGGAAAAAAATTGCATTTATTTAGAGTCAGATCCATTCTCTTGTATGGCTACAGACAAAGGAACCCTATTTGCCTACACTTCATTCAATGTAAGATAACCTATCCCAACAAAAACAATCATCACACTCTATGTTTAGCATACAGATTTTTGACTCTTGCAGAATTTCTGGCTTCAGAGCTCCAAATGACTGGGGCCAAACTAAATGAACCCTAGGTTAGCCCTACATAAATTTTCTTATAATTCCTCAGAACACCTCTGAACCTGGTGGAATTGTTCTGACACCTAATATGGTATCACTTTTACAAAAAACTCTGGATCAGGGACTTTACATAACTTTCTTGGGCGACAAATACTTGTTTGGGTCATCTGCAAGACAAAGGATCTAATTATGTTCAAGTTGTTAGCTTGTTTTTTCAAGCAAAAAAAGGCAAAAGATTTTGTAATAAAAGGGCATGACCTTTTCAGGACTTGTATCAAAATAAATTCAAAGAGGCAGGATCAAGTTTGAAGATATTCCTAAAAGGGAAACATTGGGGCTAATAATAGCTATTTCCTGTGACAATGTCATTTGGATAAACACTGTGATATCACTTATGTCATATATAAGCATCCTGCTGAGGTTAACTTGCAGCAGTCAGCAACCAAGGAGGAATTTTATATATATGCATACATTTAAGTGTCTTTTAATGCTTATTTTTCATGAGAACAAATTTGCCAAGAAGATGCAGATTTCAGAACTCACATTTGAAAACTCAAAAGCTTCTCTATTTATCTGAGTCCATAATGACAGTTATTTAGGAAAGGGAGCCTACTTGGAGAATATAACCAGAATATAACCACACTACTTAGTTAAACTGCAATCTCTGCACACTTATGCTACACTTAAAAGCAATTTTTCACTGACCTCTTGAAAATATGGATGCCAGCCAAGTGTTGACATTATGGATATATTAAAGCATGAAAAAGAGTTAATTTTAACCTAATGCCACTATTGAAATATTGTTATCTTACTTAATAAATCGTGTCAGAAGTTAGTAAAGCAGAACTTCATAATCTCCTGATAAAAATGCATTATTTTCCTCCAACCTAACTAGTTGTCATACAAAAATATGCCTTCAAACTCTTGTAAAGGTCATCAATGCCTGTAAAACAGGTAATCAGCACTGAAATGCTGCTGAAGATCTTGAAAAAAAAGTAAATTGCAGAATATACAAGAATACTCCATGTGAATACCTTACCACAATAACACCACTTGGGCTTTCAGTACTTTTCTATTTTCAAGAGACTAAAAACATCCTGGCATGTCTTTTTTCCTAAATGCAGGTACACACAGTCTAATATTCTCACAAGCAAAGAAGTTACTAGTGGTTAACAATTTTTCCTCTAACATTTATTACAAAAATAATGTTGATGCAATTTTTGTTACTCTCTTTTTGCATTCTCTAGCATTACTGAGAAAGCAGCGCAAATGACTATTATGACGAAGTGTACTTTATTTTTAAAGCTAACTGTAAAACAAGTAACTAAAGCTCCTCCTTGACTATTGTCAAGACTACAACACACCAGTGTTTCTAAGTTAACTTGACCGTGAATTGATGTTGAAAACTAAAAGGAGCAAAGTTCAATCTTTCTTAAGAAAAACAGATGCCTGCACCTTTTCTGAGATACAGAGACCTCTTCAGAGATTTCTCAGATTTTAAATGGAAATACTGTCCATAAATGACATACATTAAAATTCCTGGCATTTACATTTTAAATGTCACTGTTTCAGAGATGTTCTGAGTTAAATAAAGTTAATACTTAACAAATAAATTTTTTCACTGTTGTGAATTTTGTAAGAAACATTTTGTTGAAATTGTTTACTTTCCTGAAACCCTCTGTTGGACAACTAGTGTGTGACCTGGCTAGAAAACTGCAAACTCTAAAGGATTCCATTTTCTCTTCTCTGTATCAGTCACCATTTTACATGCTTACATATATATTATTTGCCCAACTTATTTGCCTTATATACTAAATAACCTCAATATTTCAAGTATTTATTCTTGTGACAGTGGTTTTATATTCCTAAAATTTCTTGTGCTCTTTTCTTAAATTCTTCTAAATCCTATTACTGAGACAGAATGAGTACAGTTTAGAGTATTCTGAATTTGGCCATATTCCTTATCTACATCATTACACTAACATCTTCTACATCCTTTTATTTTGGCTTTTTGAAAAGCAGATGTATTTTCTCCAACATCTTGGCAGGGGAGGGGAGCAGAGGGGATGAGAGGTAACATAAAAGTTTTAGTATGTACACCCTTTCACATCCAATTTCATAGCAGTCAGAAACTGTCTTCAACTATGTGAATTTTTAAAAAAGGCTTTGGAGTACTGGATGTTAGTCCCATTTTATCATCTCAGATCTGACTGTCAAGAGAATCAACTGTAGTAGCCTACAAAAATGTCTGTTCCTACTTCTTAAATGGATGTGTACAGCTACGTATGGAACTAAAAGTCTAAAATTATTAGAATAATATGCTTTCTAGCTAGGAAGTGACCTGGGCTTTTCATAAACACTTTATTACAGAAGAATTCTGCTAGACATTTACAGCTGATCTGTAACCCACCTTAAAAAAGGACTTCAGCTTCAGCATTGTCAAAAACGTGCTTTCTTTAATCCATCTTGATTTACAGGAGCTGTATATATGTAAGTGTTAATTCTGATCTTAAAATAACTGTCAGCAGCGGGGGCTGGAGAAGGAGAGAAAGAGTTCACTGATTCACTGCAAATTATATTAAGGAGTACTATTGTTTTCCATGAATGATACAGGTTGTAAATGTTTTCATTACCCAAGTTGTAGCACTTTAAGAACACAACTACACTTTGTGATTGCAAGGCCATTAATTACAGTATGCTCAACTAATTATGTCCAGAAAGTATCTTAATTACCAACCTACACAAGCAAATTCACAGAAATTTGAGTTGAAACACAAACAATATATTAAGGAGTTTAAAGCTCTCATATAAGAAAGTCATTAACTCTGGAGGTATTCTGAAATTAGCATCTCATAAATTTTTGTTCTTCAAAACTGAACCATCAAACAGCACAGCAATATTGTAAGTCTTATTGTCACAAAGTAATAACTTATTTACATTTGACTGCACAGTTAAATTACCTTTTGATATGCACAAGGAAATTTTAATATGGTGCTAAATAATAGCCAAGATGGCTTTGTCAGAAACGACTCATGCCAAGCCAAAGTAATTTATTTCTGTGACAGAAAAAATGTACCTTTGAATAGGAGATGCAACATATTTTGATTTGAAGCAAGGTTGACACTATTGTAAGTGATTTTCTTAAGTAAGCCAAGCAAACTTGGTCTAAAGATGGACATAAAGAATAGGCTGGGATAACCCAAGGGTATGACACTCAAACACCTGTGTCTCTCATTGTCTGTCCTAATTTGGGTTCTATTCAACATTCTCAGGGATCTAAAAAAGGCAGCAAAGGGGACAGCAAACCCTCAAGGTACACAATTTATAGAGGTGGCTGGGTTTAAAATTCACAAAGCAAAGACACTGTAGTCTGTACAAACTAAAATGTCATATTAAGGCATACGGAATCTGAATTCCACTCACAATAATCATGAGGTGTCTCTGGCTTAGGAGCACATATTTAAAAAAAAAAAAAAAAGTCTTTAATAAAAAACATTAATAAAGTTCCTGTACTGCTGATGTGTAATTTTATCCCAGCTCAGGGGAATACAAAAAGGCTGCCTCTCAACATTACTGCAACAATGTGCCTCATGCTCCAGTCTAAGCTTCACATGTGATGCTGCTGCGTGACTGGATGCTCTGTAAAGTGTATCACAGGACAACTTGGGCTGGAAGGGTTTTTAAAGCCTGTCCACACACTTACATTAGTTTGTGTGAAAACTCCCTTTGACTTCAAAACAATTATAATGATCCTCAGAGTCAAAATTCAATAAATTCTCACTTAAAATAATACTTTTATATTTACAATCACAGACCATGACATGCTGTCATGAATTCTATGTCTAAGTCTCCACTTGTATGAACCTGCACAGCAGTTTTTGTCTACAGAAGAGACATGCTCGTTGACATCAAGGAACAACTTGGGTCTAATGCACAAGACGAGGCCAATAACTAGAACCTTAATTTTAATTTTAATTTAGCCCAAGAAAACCAGAAACACAGAGGTAGAAACGAACAGTAAAATTATGATTAGTATTATCAGCTTTGCTAGACCTCCTCTGAATACTCAGAGCCAAGGTAAAAACCTTTAGTATATATAAGAGATTCAAAGAGGTTGTTGACAGGGATCCTTAACTAAAGGGGCCTTAGGAAAACTACTGCAACTAAGTCATTCCTCATCCATTATTAAAATTCAGCTGTTATCCCCCTAGTATTTTCCCTTGTTTGAGTGACATGTAAACTGTAAACTTAACTACCATGAAATATAAATAAGTGTGGTACGGAAAATAAAATTTTTCAGCATGCAAACATCCCTTATAGAAATTGGAATACATAAGAGTATTATGTGTGAAAAACAACAGTGTCTCAGAACATTTAGCACTTTTACCTGCAGCACACTTTATTTACAAGAAGAAAAAAGGGAATGAATCACTTGTTCATAAAAATTCTATACAGATGCAATCAAATAGTTTTTACAGGAGAAGTTTAGTGGGCAAGAGAAATTCTATGTAAGTACAGTTATTCATCAAGATGTAGGGTTAAGTTCCCTCTTCCACATACCACTATCAAGGCAAAAAGTATAAGGTAGTTACAGTGTAGGGAAAAAAACTTCAGTTGTGGATTAAAAAAAGACTAATCTAAGACCTACATTTTAGTTGAAGCCAACAACCTAACATTTTTTAAAGTTATCACTTGCTCTACAATAAAGAATAAAAAGCTCTGAACAGAAGTAAAAGCTATGCTAAAATTTACCTTTTCTGAATAGAAAACACCAGAGATATTCTACAAAATTTTAAGATTTCCAAACTAAATAGAGAACATAAAGTATAAATACAGACCTCATTAATAACAAATCTACATTTAAAAATAATATGCATGAAATCAAATTTCAGATGTTTACAGGCCAGGGCATTATTCCAATGATCCACTTAATTTTTGTCAGCAGTTTTGTTCTGTCTATCATCTCAGAGCAATGACTATTTTATTTACATGGTAATACAATTTGTTTTAAAGTTCAATACTGTTCAATCCAATAAAAATGAACTAATTATCAAATCCCCTGCTTTAGACTATGATTGCCAGCTCATAATAGTTGTTATTCTTTACACCTTACAGCTCACCATCTGATGAATGTAAGTCTGTGTCCAGCACTACACAAGTCAGACTACACCAGCACAGTGTTTCTTAGCTCACTGTGGAACTCTGTGAATTTTTAAATTTTATTATTTTATTTTTATAACCTGCACTGAAGCAACATATACTCAACACAGTGATGCTTTCCCACTGCACCGTAAATGAAAACACTGTCAGAGGGTCTCTATGTGAAGAACGGTATTTGCTATTAAGGAGAAAAATATCCTTGATCATGAGGTAGATTTAATTTAATACTAAGATATGGTGGAATGCTGATGTGAAATTAAGGGGAGTGAATTTCCCAAAGGGATAGAAGAATAGGCTGTAGCAACACAGCAAATGAAAAAGTCTTCAGTCTGTGGAAAGATTGCTTGTATTTATTTATTTGCAGACAATTTTGTCATTCAGATTCCTAGTTAGCATTTTAAAAGGGGATAAAACAAGAGTCATGTAGAAAGACAATGAAAAAGGCCTCATGCATTAACATATCCTTTGGCAGAAAAAAAACCCCTGAACCAAAAAGCAACAGAGTAACATTGTCAGACCACAAGTTTCTACTGGGTGATACACATGTGCTTGAGGAATGTGGTTTTCAATATGCAGTATACAAAAATCCCAATAATAAACTGGCAATAATAAATATTGACCTAGATCTGAATTTAGGAAAATCCTTCACGTAACATTAGTAACAAAGAACAAGGTGTCTTAGGCTTTTCTCATACAAGTCAGTGCTTACATCCCAACAAATACAAGAATAGCAACACTAAGCAGTAACAGCCACATCTTCTACAGATCTGAACAAGCATAAGAGACAACTAAATATTTTGGACAAGAAACCAATAGGATTTTAGAACAAATCTCCAGGAAAGAGTAAAACCTGCAGTGCAGGAGAACATATGGCACCCTCCCATCCTCCTTGCTGGTAACTCCTACTACAGCACACATTCCTTCCCAAATGCATATACATTTTAGCTTTGCTCATATACAGTGCTGGAGGAGGGAGGGGAAAAGACCAAACCGAGTTCACCTTTCAGCTTCCCTTCTTCCCCTCTCCTAGAGGGGAAGAGCTGCACAAAGCACCATCTGAGCTCTGGAGAGGGAGTATGCATGAGCACCCAAATCACCAGTTACACGCGAGCTCTGTGACCCAGCAGGGTGGGAGGACACGGGGACACGCTGCCCACCTCGCCCGTGGCGTGGGCACTCGCTGCCGCGCTCCTGTTCCAGCAGGCTGACAGAGGCAGAACAGCAGTGCAGCCCCAGCGTGGTTCAGCAAACAAGAGCATCAGGGATATATTTTGGCGGGAACTAATCCTGGCTAGATTAGACAAAACACTCTCATTACTATGTTTGCTATGTTATCTCTATTACCCTGTAGAGATGCTCCATAAAATGTGGGCTTCTAAAAATGTATGCTCAGGTACTTCCTGAGTAGTCCCGTTTTCCCAATAGTATTCAGTGAGGAATTCATCGCTCCCTCCTCTTTTACAAGCCTTTCATTCTGGAAAGCACAAACTATATGGTACAAAACTACAGCTCTGAAAAATGAATGAGGTGGACCTGCAAAAATCTGCATATTTGGATTTCTGGTGTGAGATGTCTCCAAGGACAATTATGCTTTCCTTTCTTCTGCAGTTCCAACATGTTTACCCAGCAGAAATGTTGGACCTGCTTGAAGACGTAAATTACTGATAATTCAAGCAATTGCTCAACCAATCTTTACCTCATTGTACACAAAGAAATACCACACTTGGTTAAAGAACTTGTAAAAGAGTTCTTCCAAGTCCACTAAATGAAAACTTGAGGAATTTTATGGCATTACAAAATAGGGTTGAGTTAGAAAGATACAAATTTAACTTGATCATTTTAATGAAGTATCACAAATATATAAGCTGTTACGAAACCTAGAAAATTGAGCAGCAATATCAATGTCTCCCCCTTTTTTGCTGTTTTTATAACATTAATCTGTATTTTATGCTATTTGTTGCAGCTATTTTTTTTTTTAAAACCTCAGACTAGCAAACATAAAGCAGCACTTGTCAGAAGAAAAACAGTAAAGGAAAAAATGACAGTTTAGATAGCGACGAATTCTCTGGGAAAGGCACTGAAAGAGTCATGGCACTAAAATATTGTGCAAAATCAGACACAGATTTTAGTTAAAGAAGCTTAGTGACTTTAAGGACTACACTATTTTCAGTTAAATATGTATAACACACATAGCTGTGGTAATATTAAGTAATTTTCTTGAGCTAATTCTACCTTTTCCCAAAGAATTTTAAGATATAAAATAAAAAGCAACAACTCCCAATTAGATATTAAGATTTCAGCCAAAACCATTTTACTAAACGCTTGTATTACCATACGCTTCACATTAATATAACATGAATTATTGAAGACTTATAAAATATGCATGCGTCTGTCCAAGCAGGTTTCTCCTCAAAAATGCAGTCTCCTGCTTTCTTCTATTTTCAATATTTGCTTAAAGGCAGTACATTTTGGTCCATGCCTCATATCAACTAATTATGAATTCCTTACACCACGGTGTACTACCTGCCACCGAGGGACAGGAAAAGGGAATGTTTCATGCTCCATTTGCTGTTGACAACATCTCACTGGGGCTGTCTGCTTTGCAGACTACTCTGTGGAACATGTGTCCAGCAGACGTATAATTAATAGCCAGGATTACTAACAGATGATCAACAAGAAACATCACACCCCTGGCCAAGTCACCCACAGCCCTGAGCCAACACCTCCTCCAGTGGGTGCAGGGTGCACTAACAGCAAAGGAGGCTGCACTCCCTGGGCCTGGGTTCATCTGCAGGAGCATTTCAGATACAAATATAGGGCTCTGAGACGGCAGGTGGTGGGCTCAGCTGGGGTCACAGCTTGGAAATCAACAGAGGTAATAAGTTAAGGTGTCCAGTGTGGGAGGACTTGTTAATTTGAATGCTTTTGAAGGCAATATGAGGCCTAGGGAAATAGAAGTGTAATGGTACCCAGCTGAAGGATGGAGGAAGACAGGATGGCTGCATGGCCTAACCGTGGACACATACACACGTAGGTACTGCCAGGGAAGCTGCTGTCATTGCCACCACCCCAGCAATCCAAATCTGGGAAACAATGATAGCTTCTTTTCTCAGTTCTCTGCTTTAATATGATTTGAAGAAGAAAAAGAATCCAAAGGGCAGGAAAAAAATGTTCTCCAACCTCAAACACATTAAATTTGAAGGCTTTGCAAAACCATAGCCCCTAATCTATCGTAACACAATATCCCCCCATACCTCCTCCTCACAAAAAGGGAAACCTGTGCATTTTGTTTGTTCTACTAATAGACACTTCATAACTTAAATATCTGGTACACAATACCTTTAACTTTATAAGGACTGAACCTGATCCTGAATATTGCAGGAGTTCATCAGAAGTGGCTGTGGAGTGAGATGCAGGTGAGAGTGCTGCACAGCTGCACAGGCATCGAACAGCCCAGGAAAGCAGACTCCCAGCAAGGGCTGCTAACTGGGAAAGGCAGCTGATGGAAGGCAAGGGGCCCTTCAATGCCCCCTGTGCTCACTCCCACAACTGAAAACTTTCTACTAAACATAAGGAACTAAAATTTACATTCATTTTACAATGACTTTTTTCTATTTGAACTGCAAAATATTTCAAAAAATGAATAATTACAGATATTTCTGGGCAAAGATATTCCTGGGTGAGAAAATAGAAGCTTTCAGGATCTATTTAAGAAAAAATGTTACCTTCATATGGGGGAAAAAAGCATCTGCATGAAAAAATGCCTGTTAAAAAGGGCCAGTGCTGCCTAATCATTAAACCATAGAAACTTGCCAACTCCAATACTTGTTAAGAACCTTCCTTCTTGTCATTCAGTATGTCTCTGAATTTGCCCACTTGTGGAATGAGGTTTGCTAATACCTGCCTAAACTACTACAACTACTATGCATTTTGTGATGAATTTTGTAAAGGATGCTGCAAAATTGCAAACCAGAATCATTAATGAAAAAGGATCAATATTCTGAAAGCAACATGTGACACGGGGTCCTCCACACATTTACAACAGTAAACAATATTCTAATACTAGAGCAGGAAAGCCCCAGATATTACTTTTATTTGAAAGTCCTATTTTCAAAATGTTGCTATTAAACTCGTCCATATGTTCCAGTAACAACAACTCTCATGAGCCTTCTGTATTAATGGTAGTTGAAAATAGTATTGGAACACAGATACTTGAAAAAAGTTACTATTTGAACTGCATTAGCACAGTGTAGATTCATTCTCAGACCAAAAACCTGTTTCACTGAAAAGAGAAACTATCACAAGTTAACTTTACTTCTCCCTATTGTACTTCTTTTTTTTTTAACTTTCAATACCATCCTAATTTCCATATACAAAATGTTTAAACACTATGATTTCTATCTGTACTCACAACACCTCAGGTTACAAGCACTCAGGTTCCCAACGGTTTGTAAACAAGATCTCTGTATTTTCCCTCTACATCAATATTGGAGTTACATATCTATTTATCTCAAAGAGAAATCTCTTTTAAATATTGCTAATGTTTTTACACTCAAAGCTTATCTTCTCTGATTTAGCAACATGACCTGTTAAAGCAATGTCAAACATCTGATAAAACAAGTACTACTACGGCTTCCATATTTCCTTGCCTGCTCTTCAATAGTCATCTTTTGCCATAGCCTCCTAAATAACACACTATATATTCCGTTTAAGTTTTCCTGATCTTTTCTTTCTGCCTTTCTGGCTACAAGGAGTTTTCTTGTGTTCTACAAAGGATTCCAGCTAGAAAATATACAGTGTAGCACAGTCAGATGAAGCAATGGTTGGAGATGAAATGTAGAGATGATCAACAGGACTGATTTTTTTATTGGTGTAAAACATTTAATGAGCCATTAACACAAAGGATAATTAATGGTTCTCCTTTCCTGGAAGTGAAAATATCTTTTGCACCTGTATAATAAAATACAGAGCTAACACTTGAATTATGCATAGAAACATTTTTATTTCTAATACTGTTTTTTGTTATTGTTGTTACTACTGCTCCCAAAACCACTTTAATATGTGTTATGCAAATATTCCACCATCCTTTTTTAATGTACATCTTTAGCCCTTACATGCAGAGGTTGCAAGCTGCAACTAAAAGTGAACTATATTGAAGTCAGACATTCATTTTAGCTATTCCAAGATTCAAAACATTCTATCATCTGTTCCTATGGAAACTGAAAGGATATTCTAGGTTATATCAGTATCAGCCGATTATGTTGCAGAGAAATCTGTGGTTTATTTTAATCCATAGTTCAGAGGTATAAATTCATGCTTAGTATTTAGCTTGGTGGTTTTGAATTACTGAGGTACGGTTAACACTTCAGTTCCATTAGATCATACTTTAAGATAAAATGAACTCTTTTTAGACCAGAATAGTAAAGGGAAAATTTCATAAGGTTTGGTTAATCCCCATGAAGTTTACCATTCAGATGTAGGATATAAGTAATACACACTGGGAAGACAGTTTTTTGGTTGTTAGATGAGCCATACGTTGCTGTGTCACATCTTAATAGAACAGTTCAAGGAAAAAATAATTTAGATTTATGGAAAACTCCTTCAGTAGTGCCATGCACCAGATGGCCAGATGAAGGAATCTGATTTAGCAAGTTAACAAGATCATGAAAACCATAACCACAAGACTGAAGATGAAAAATAAAATTGAATAATGTAACATGAGTATATTTCTACGACAAAGAAACTTAAAGGTTAGGATAGAGTAAAACTTGCAAAGACATTTAAACACATTAAGTGAAAATTCTCTATATGCATACAGACCTACTGAAAAAGAACAGAAACAGTGTAAGTTAGTAGGATTTTAATTAAACAGCCTCAAATGCCATTGTGATCTTTCAAAATGAAAGCCAATATGAAAGCTATAACATGTTGAAATAAATCTTCTCTGTCTACATCAGAATTAGACGAAGCAGTAAAATGGGTGGTTAACATGAATTTAAATAAAAAGCTTTGGATTTCATACTCCATCTTCACTAAGCAAAACTACATGATTTAAAGTCAACTATAGCTACCACCCTCACCTTATGCCAAAAGTAGCAAGCAGGTTCAAATTTTCCTTTTTGCAGATAAGACTTTGAGTCTTCTTACCTTAGACTCAAATAATTGACTTCAAACTGAATAATCAAAAATGCCTTCCATTTCTATATCATACTGTAGTCAATCACTTCATTATGAAATAACTGTCTCGGTCTAGTTTCCATCGGGATCTCCCGCAGGGAATCAAGACTGTGGTATAATAAGGAAACGTAACAACTACTGCCTAAAGTGTGCTATATTGGTTAAATTTTTGACAGTAATGAGGTTAAATTCCAACTACTAGCTTTCAAAGTAGAAATAAATGTCAGAATAAAAAAAAAAAAAGAAAATAAAAGAAAATAAAAAAGCAATGATTACTTTTTGACTTAAAAGGAGTATACTCTGGGTAGTATTCCAGGCTTTTTACGAGGGTAACCAACAGTATATGAATAAAAAGATGAATGGCTGTGAGCCAAATTGGAGGTGTTCTTTCCTCTTTTTTTTCTACTTTATTTGCTATTCTCATGATTACTTTGTAATTAGGCACACCTATGCAGTTGTGTACATCTACACAACAGCAATCAATCTCACTGATGTGGAAGTGCATAAGGGCTTATATTATTTAAAAGGTATGACAAAATATGATAGCTAATATGGAAAAGCAGCAGAAGGCAGGCAAAAACATCTGGAAGCTAAAATTCTGCTTTTGACTAGCACAGTGAATCAGTGTGGCTCATGTAACAGATTCCAAGCTAAGTGAACTAAAGATGAACATTAAAGAGGCCACTACATAACCATGGGGCACACGAAGCAATATCCTCCTATAACATGAGACTTTGTCCTACAGTCAAGCACTTCTCCACAGAGAGGCAACTTTAGAAAGCATATTCAGGCACTTGCACAGTCCATTTTACCAAAAAGCATTAATCTGAAGATGACACTGAACCAGCAAAAAACAGCAGGCATACTTTGATTTAAATCAAAGTGTTAAAATAGCATAAACTAATCTAGAAAAAAAGGATGTTTCAGTGCAACACACACTCTTGCTAAAGTAGGCAAGATTGAAAGCAACTGAGAAACTCAAGATCACAGGACCCTGCCCAGACAGTCGTGCTCCAAGAGCCATCCACACCTTTGGCAGTAATAATTAGAAGCAATTAAAAAATGCAACACTATTTTTTCATGTTTCATCAAAAAAGTGAAAAATGGAGCCCAATGCCACACAATCTCTATATCTGAATATCTAAAACACCTCCAAGTGCATTTGCACGACTGGAAAATGCTACCACAGGATAATAAAGTGCATGTATTGCTTAAGATCCTTGACGTTAGGTTGAACACTGCCCCATGAATTATTTAAGAATAATTTCACCAATCTTGCCATAACACTGCAAGGTGTGCTACATAAGCACTCAGCTCAGAGGGCCCTGAAATAAAATAAATGATGTAACTTTTAGATGACTGTGTCTGGAAAACTCGTTAATTATGTGTGTACCTTCCCCTCCAATCCCTTGGGAATAACAAAGAAGACCTATTAGAGTTACTTGGTAAGAGATTAAATGCTGATCTATGAGAGATCTTAGATTAATTTCACCAATTTTGCCATAACACTACAAGATGTACTACACAAGCACTCTGCTTAGGGAAGCCTGAACTGAGATAAATTGAGCAACTTCTGGATAATCACCTCCAGACAACTGGTTAATTAAGCAGACACTTCATCCTCCCATCACTTTTCTCAGGCACTAAATAGCATTAGTCAAGAACAATTATGCATATACATCTAGATAAGAATTTTTTAATGTAAAAAAAGAGCTGTACTTGTTCCAGAGGTAACAACTTAGAGGAAAGGCTCGGTATGAAAAAGAATGAAAAACAGAACAATTCACAAAACAAATTCTACTCAGTGAGTTACAAAATGAAAACTCAAAATGCCCCCAAATATGCTCAAAATAACAACAGTATAAAGATGTTACACTGTGAATAACTAGGAAATTTTTGTTCAGATCATATTGTTTACCTATTTATCCTGTGTACACAAATCCAGCATTTGAACACCTTTCAGAAATAATGTTTAGGTATATTTCTGCTGGGGTTTTTTTCCCCTCTACTTTATTCTGTGAGGTTGTAATTAGAAAAGCTCTTAATTTTGGAAAAGAGCAGATCTATGTATTTTTAAAAAACCCTGCAGACACGATTTAACATTTATTTGGACAAAGGATACTTATTAAGCTTACACCTATTTTTTTATTTCTCTAACATGATCACCAGAACAATTTCAATGAATTATCAGTGAATTTGATTGTTTCCAGATCCATGCTAGGCAGGTAAATAAATTTGTCCACATCTTAAATAAGGGAAACTGGAAACAAACATCATATAATTTATCTAAAACTCTCCAAAAAAGAAGTAGTCAAACATCTACAGATGCCTCCAGGAGACATAGAAGGAAAATTTTTACTCTGTGGTCAAAGATACAGAATGTTTCTGTAACACATGGAAGGACAAACTGGTTAAAGTGCAAACCCAAGGAAATCTGAGCTCTCATTTCCACACCAGGTCGTGCTTAACCTGGATATTAATATTGGATATTTATATTTTAATAATGGATATTTATATTTTAATCAATCTCTAATGATACCATGGTCCTCACAACCTATATCCTTATTAATACTGTTTGTATCAGCAAAATCACAGGCAAGAACATGGGTTCCTAACATATTTCACACATGCAAAAATCCATCACTCTCACACAGAGCCCTGCAACTGCTGCTTAAAGCAGTGAACCTGGCTCATAACTAGGGCTACCTCCTCAGAGGATGCAGGAGATGGAAATGCACCTCTTTTCTGCACACACATGGCCTGGCTCCTAATGCTACGAACGTTGTCATTACCAGAAGGAAGTAAGTTTGGTCATCCCCAGCTACAGGTCCCACACTAAGCATGTCAATATATAGCAGAAAGAGTTTGAAGCATGAGCTAACTTGCAGAGAAAGTTTTCTTTTGTAAGTATAGCAGCCACAACACTGTGTGTGGAAAAACTGTTCTACCCAGAATTGAGCTATGGTAATCTTAACAAATTTCTCTTTTTCCCAGCAATTTTACTATGCTGTACACAGTATTGCTGTTGAAAACAGGGGTGAAGTGGTACAAAGAGTAAATCTAGGTTCTTCAGCCTAGGGTTCATCCTGAGAGGAAAAGAAATGCTGGGGAGGTTTCAGGTGGTTGCAAGATGCACATATACCTCCTTTTTTTTTTTTAAAGCAGAAAACACTGCTGTTCTTTCTGTTAGAAGGGTGACTTTTAATCAAGTTCTTGATGTATCTCGATGCTAAAGCAGTCTTTCCTGCTTCCTATGCTATCTGCCATTAGCCTGCTTACAAACTGAAGGAAAACCAGCAAGGAGTTTAAGACTAGAAAGTAAGGGGCTACATACACTAGGAGTGCCAAACAAAGCATACAGGACAATAAAAAACCTGCCTGTAGCCACTGGTGCTTATCTGCATGATCGGGTCTGCTATTATTTGTAACACTTTTGTCAACAACAGCACGGAGAGCTTACTCTTCTAAAAGGATTAGGAAGACAAGTGTGGTTGGCAGCTCTACGAGAGCCTGTTAAGTCTAGACACACTGACAGACACTTCAGTTTAGACCCAGATGGCAGCTTTAAGATTCCACCGGGCACAGGAGTGGAAGCCTTCACTTCTACAGCAGTCAATGGCTAATGCCACACTTACAAAGGGGAAAGAGATTTCATTTTTTCTGAGAAATACACAACCACCATAGTGGACATGCCATAACAACATGAATTACACTGAAGAGAAAGAAAAAATGTATCACTTAGGTGTAAGTATCTGCTTTCATGTTCTACTGTGGGACATTATTTGGAGGAATTGTGCACAGCTCATTAGCATGACATACATCATCAAATAAATAACCAAAATAACAAAAATAGTCCCTTTCCTAAACAAAGGGGATATATAAAAATGTTAAAAGGGGCAGTTTAAACTTTTTAGCTCTGTTCTTTTTGTCAGAGTAACTTCTAGCAGCATCTCTGAAAAAAAAAAAAGATTAGTTCTAGAGAAGACATTCACTAACCTCTAATGACTTTTGCTTAAAAACTAGATACTTCCAGCTTTACTTTTTTTAATGTGTTTCCACTTCCTGCTTCTCTTCCAAGTGGACACTGACATACCCTAAAATGGAGACATAAGGCTAATTTTCTTCTTAAGTTATTGCTGAAAAGTGCTAGATGAAATACAGAAATACAGCTCACTCTTATATAGGCAGCTGATCTCATGTATTATTTACACAGCAGACCAAAATAAAGGTGGAAACTAAAATTGCAATTGCAAATATGAATATCAAATAACTGAAGAACCACCTGGATAAATACAGATGCACTATTCTCAAAGGTACAGACGTAGCTACCAGAATAGGTACTAGCAGGAAGACAGTTCATATGAGGAATGCTGGAGAACCTAACGCAGGAGAAAACATGAAGGTCCTATGTCCTCTTAAGGAAAATTTCAGGAGTCGGGAGGTATAAATGTAAATCAGCTTGTCAATAAAACACATAATTTCAATAATAGGAATCAAAGACATACTATTCACTAGTCACATCTCCAATTCTAGATTTCTTGGGCAATACCTGCATGTGTATTTTCTAAAGCACACTATTTTCCCCAACATTAAATTCACAAATCATATCCAACAACTAACCTGTGATGCATAAACCAACATCTCTTCATGAAAACATCCCCATTTCTGATATGACTAAGCACTAATAATTTTCTCACGAACACTCTTCCATTTGTTGGAAACAGGCCCCTGGCTAAAGCACAACAGGCATATACTTTAATAATCTCTTGATTACCTGGAGACAGCCTGGAACACCTAATAAATCTGTCTATTTTTCAGGTGGAGTGGGATTGATTTCCCCAGGGTTTCTTTGTCAGTTCCATTTTAGTACTTAATATGAAGAGAAAATTATCAGAGAAGGTCAAATCTGACATGAAAAACTGGAAGGAGTACACACTGATGAAGACTTTTGCTACATATAAAATAAATGTCCACTTGCTTTTTCTTAGATCCTATCTTCGGTCAATCTTTTTTTAATATTGTATATGCTTCATAGCTTGCAACAAGTGCAATCACAGCTTGGGAACATGCTCAAATAGCCAGGAGTTTGAACACTGGAATAGTAATCAAGTGAAAAATGGGGTGGTTTTCTCCTACCATTTTGTTATCAGTAAATAGTCAAAGGTATTTACCACAACCATGACTTCTGCTGCAGAAAATTAGTTGAAATGACAGGTCTAAGTAAAAGTTTGAGATATAGTGATAATTTTAATCCTCAACTGTTTAACTAAGCCAATTTACTGAATAGGCTTTCCATTCTGGATACATTCTATTTTCATGTCAATCTTCAGCAGTACAAACAAATGCTACAAATGCTATACTGACTTAAGAGAAGTTTAACCCTTGGTAACAAACAGCATAAAAATGTCTTGTTCTAAGCCTCTTAATATTCTTGAATTTAGACTCCAAATTTGACAGAAACTTGTACCATATTTCTCATCTTACTCTAGAAATGGATTTTAAATACTTTGGTTTTTAAAGAATATTAAAAAATATAGGCAAAAGAACATTAAACTTTAAAAAGGCAAGAAAGCAGCAGTAAAGATACTACAAATAGTTAATAGATGTAGCAAGGTTATTAAAATGTAGATAATTACATCTAATATGGATGAATGTAATTATGCATATTAATTTTTATTTCCCTACAGTGAATATTTACCTCAAAGTTTTAAATGCTCTTTAAAGGTTTAATGCAAATCTTTCCAATCTTTTCAATAAATTTCTGCACAGCTAAAATGTAGAAATCTTCTTACAGTTTTAAGAAACTGCATTTCTCATATTTCTCTATAAAGCTTGGCAACACTGGCAATGCTGTATATGGTGTTTAATGCATCAAGATTTTATGACAGTGTTTACAGTTACAGTCTTCATATCACTACCTACTTTCTCCCATATTTCAGGGTCAGATCCTGCAAAATTTTACTTTTGCAAGACCAGTTTTGTCAATTTCTTTGAATATTGTCACATGTGAGAATTTCTCACATGAGACCTTTTTCTTGTATAATTTCCATAAGACAATGCTACACAAAGCAAAGGAAATCAAGCTCAAGTTCTTATACACCTCACTTTTGAAAGGAAGTAAAGAACAACGTGTATCTTACCTGAGTCTCCACACCTTGCTCAAGCAACCTTTTAGCCTGGTTTTCCACCTCAAGCCGAGCTCTTGCAATAAAAAGCAGGTCATTTTCAATTACTTCTATTCCAGACAGATCTATCCCTTGAGAAAGATAATCTACAAAAGCAACAAAACATTGATAAGCATGACACAGGTTAATGGAACATTTTAAGCATGTTAAAACATTTCAAAGTTACAGGGGATGTCCAAGGGACATTTTTGTATACAACACTTGACAATACAGTAAATCAAAGCAATGTCTTACACCAGAAAAACTGAAAATCAAAGGATTATTACTCAAGAAAACCTGGATATTGAATACACTGAATTTACTTCAACACACTTGTCTAGACCCAGAGACTGCTGAAGAGGTGCAAAACATAAGTTCTAGAACTGCAGAATCAAACTCACAGGGCAGAAAGGGGCAAGAAGTCATATCCTTGTCCCAAACAAGTAACTAGATCATTCAACTTCTCTAACCAGATGTTCAAATAAGCATAATTTACTCTAAAATCTGAAATTAAAGATGCATTATACATGAAAAGGTCAAATTATACTTCATATATTTAAATTGCACTTCTAAACATTTGCGATCAAACACAGAAGAATGGCAAGAGAAGAAAATAATTTTTTTTTCCTTTTTAATTACAGAATCATCACAAAATTTATTACCATTGTGGAAACCACAATCAGTAGGGTAGCTACAGATTATTCGGCTGGACTGATGACTGCAGCAATAAAATCTATTCCAACTCAATTTTTCTCAATGTTTTTGTTTTTATCTTTCTGGATTTAAATCAACGCAATTCCCCATGTCAAGCTAGCCTAGACCTTTACACTACTGCTTATCTCCAAGACAATGCAGTACTACTCTCACTGTAGCTTAATCAGCTTTCAGCATTTTGCTTAATGAAGCAGGTTTTCCAGTGCTTCATTTGAAAGATCAAATAAAACTAACAAAATAATGGCCAAGGCATTTCACCCAGTATCAGTTACTTCCTGCATAAGATGATGTGCCACTATTCCCATTTATAACCAGCCCTCTATGACTTCCTAATAAAGTTATCTTCCTTTTAGTCCTCACAGTATGTTTATTAAGGCACAGACTTAAAAATTTCAACTAAGCTAACTAAACTTTTAAATCTTTACCACATAACCTTTCACTTTAGTAGCCAATTATTTTCGTTTATTCAGTATAAACTATTCTAATTCTCAGATTAATTTTAGCAATCACATGTTCACAACTGAACATAAAATTAAAAGTGAGTCATTTCACAGCTATGTAGAGAATATCCCTGTACCTGCACATGAAAAACACCATATAAGAAATCAAAATAAAAAGTTTATTGAAATACTGCATAAAGCTTAGTAAAGCATAAAGGAAATTATCTCTCTTAACAGTGCAGTATGTCAAATAGGTTTTAATCTACTAAGAATAGGCCTGCAAATGCTTTTGTCTGCATGCATTTGTTTAAAAATGGATCGGAGGAGTCAAAGGTCATCCGAGCAGCAGGACAGCACAGGCTGCTCACGAAGCCCTGTGTGCTGGGGCGCGCACAGAGCTGCTTTCGCCAGGGGCTACAGCAGCCACGCTTACCCATTACTTCCCTGCAACTTTTTGCTGTGACTCAGCTGCATCTCTACAGGTGGCTTCGCATATGAACGCATGAAAACTAATATTAAACTCCCACAAGTTCCAGTGAGCAAGTGTCTTGAATGTGAAGACTAGTTTTGTGATCCCTTTCTTTCAGATGTACAGAAAAAAAAAAAAAAAAAAGGAGCAAAGCACTACCACCACAGATTAAGTCTACTGCCACAGTAAACTCTGAAGAAGTTTCTTGGCAAAATGAGATTTAAAAAGGTGCAAATATTACCAAATATTTACATATATCACAAATACAAGAACTGCTATGTAGTTCACTTATGGCATAAAGTCATAATCTGCAAGCCCAGGCTACTTAAACAAATAAAATTAAAATCTGGTTCTGATCTCTTAAATCCACAGAAAACTCTGAAGAAGATAATTCAAAAGCATATTGTTTCTCCCTGCTGGGTTTTATCTCAAAATCTAAATTAAGCCAATTCAAGCGCTAAAAATCTAATCCTTCTGATGGTTTTAAGAAGAGAACAGAAAGACCATGCTGCTTTGGCTTCTCCAGATACCTCCATCTGTGTCTCAGACTGGCAGCCACCTTCTGCTGAACTGTTAAAATCTGCGGCTTTGTTCCAAATTTTCTGCAATCCCAACAAAATGTCTTGGGACAATGCATTTCAGCAGGACTTCAAAACAGAGGGCCTATCTGTGGGTTCCATGGCTATCCATCCTACCAGGGATGCTTCTAGTTGCTATTCTAACGGTAAGGAAGCTCTAGCAATTATACCATTTTCAAATGAAAAGCAGTTTTCATAAGGACAGCAGGTCTATGGCAGAAACACCTGCAAGTGCTTTCCTGCCATTCTTATGTAAGAGCAGAAGCTGCAACACAGGCAGGGTATGTACCTTTTGACAGTTTTTGTCGTCTAAGCAGACAACATAATATTAGAAATCTCTACACTTGCGTACTCTCAAGGATTATGTTGCTGTCCTGGACAGCATGAGGAAACCAAGCAGAAGGGCAGTTGACAGAAGGGCAGCCAGATCATACCCAGAATGCCTGTGCATTTAAGATCTGTTTTATTTAAAATATTGCAGAGGAACTCACACATTTCAACTGGCCAATTTTAGTTAGTGAAGAAACCCTGTCAAGTGAAACACAACAAAGATACCACCAGTTATTAACTCAGGGACTAGCAAATGTAGGACTTTTCTTCAGACACTTGTGTGATCATTATTCTATTTCTTGTCCTGCACAGTAAGTCAGTAACACTGTGGTCCTGATCAGAGGTGAATGGACATGGGCTGTAAGGTACTTTTGTCTTCTTGCCAGGAATTAAACAAAAACAATGGCTCACTCCTTAGTTAGCACAGACTTTGGGGACTGGGGCTCAGTTTAAAACATGTCAGTTTTCCATCTGCTTTAACCTTAAAGCTCTGGAGTAAAACTATACTGTATTAACCCTAACAGATTCCATAACTGACATCTCTCCCTTAACAGATTGTAAAAGCACATATACAACATTTTGCTAACTTCGGGAAGACTTGTGCTTTGAACAGATTAGAACCGAAGTATTTTGTAACATCATGTGCCAGGGCTGGAGCAGCCACCAAGGCATCGCCCTCACAGCAGCACCACGCACTGCTCCAGCCACTTCTGCTCAGCAGAGCCAGCGAGGAAATTACAAGAAGAAGCTATAGTCCTGTAACCATTCCTCTACCTCTCTTCCCTCTGATAATTCTACCTCTTTATATAGGTTCATGAACATAAAGGCAAATACTTAACTCTCCCACAGGGTGTTTGCATTGCTTCCCTGCTATCATACCCTATTAAGCTTGGAAAGCACAGCTGGAAATTACTTTTTAAGGACTTAAAATACAGACTGCCTGCTGAATTCTTTTCCTGAACAAAAATATTGTATGTCAAGGCAGAATACACTAAGACCTAGGAAAAAAGTGACAATTACAATCTACTTCAGCCTTCCAAAGGATTAGAACTTTTGTTTTTTCTAATAAAACAAATATTTTTGTCACTACAATTCTACATTTTCTTGATTTACTAAACCTGAACAGCTTTTCTAATCTACTGGCTGAGGTTCTGCTTGAAAATGTACTTTTTAAAGCAATATTTCCCAGGTAGTTATGTAAGAGGACTTTCATAGACAGAGACAAATCCAATATGCACATAGTACATTAGGCAGAAAAACAATAGTTTGAGCAACACAGCTTTCCTTAATCTAAGTGACTCACCAACATAGAATCTTCTATTATGTGATCTCATTTTTTAACCTCAAATATTCTTTGCAATAATATAGAATTGAGATAGGAAATTAAAACTTTCTGTAAGTATTAAAATATGTTTTGCAACAGAGATAACTATGAAGCTAGCATCCCTATAAGCTCCACAACAATTGTATTATGCTCTTTATATTGCACTGATTTTGAACTTTTGCTAGAAATAAGAGAATCAACAGAAGTCGACTGAGAACAATCAGGTGCACTAACAAAGAGAACAGAAGACAGACAGTAATAAACCAATGTGATTAAGCTGCATCACTCAAGAGACTCCTTGAGTCAAAAGAGAAACCCTTCTGTGCTCTGAGAACTAACCTCAGTGACACTAATAAAGAGGAGGAAAGAAGGAAATTATAACACCTAAAATGGATTTCCTAGGAGCAAACACCTAAGATCTGCACACACATAACTCCCCCCAAATGCAAGAATCCAGTTACAAATTAAGAGGTGTTTCATGGCAGATTAGAAAGGGGCGGTGGGGGGGGGGTGGCATTAAAGGAAAATAAGTTGTTCCTGAAATTCTAAGGAAAATCATTGAATGATAAAATCACAGCTCTTTGTTTGCCTGTTTGAGGAAGGTCTGAGGCTTATTTCTCTTGTATTGGTCATTTGTTTAGTTTTGTTTCTGCAGTCTTAGTTGCAGAGAATGTTGGTGATATCTGTACTCTAAGAAGATACTGGTATTTTTCCATAATGACGAAAAATTACAATTTTTGAAGAAACTACTAATTTAAATTCCAGAATGTTAACAGATCTAAATAATACCCAAGAGTTCTGCTGGAATGTAAGAATGCAGAAGATAAGAGGATACATGATTTATCAAGAAATACTACAGAAGACTCATGTGTGCATTGGTAGAAGATGTTCATATAACAGAACCTACACTGCTAATTGCAACATTTATTTCTAGTATGCAAAATTAGGAGGGACAGGACAGATATCGTAAAAACACACATTTTTGCTAAAAGGGACAAGTATTCAGTAATGACAATTACTTTCAGTTTTGAAAGGTTCAGTCTTCAGTCCTAGTGCAGTGCCCAGGTACAATCACAAAAAAAAACCCAAACAACCAAGTGGATTTATTTGTTAGTATTGCTGAGAATCCATTTGATTTTTTTCTACCTGCTTCTGAAGTACCTCAAAGTGATTTAGTAATTCAAATGGGTCACAAATCTAATCCAGAATGGAACCTTCCATGGTCTTAATGGAAATGTTAGTTACAGCACTAGCTACTGAAAAGGAAGGACATCCTGTTTGCCTCACTTGTATGTGAACCAACAACCCAGGATGCTGCTGGGCCCAAATATGTCAATTTGTTCTCGTCAATGCAGCTAATTTAAAACCAAAGCCAGTCTTAGAACAGAGCCTGAGACCTCAATACCTCAACAGAAAACCAAGGTTCACCCCTTGGTGAAAGCAACCTAAGGTTTGATATTACGTCTGTAGTCTCTGGGTGGAATAAGCAAACACCCTAACTTAACCATAGTCTGCTGCTTGGGGACACTTAAATTTGCCATGCCATTGATGCATGGAGCAGGTGGGGAACAGCAAAAGCAGGCACACTTCTAAGTCTTCAAAGTGGAAGCTGATGCCTCCAAAAAGAACCTTTGCTCATGATCTGTTTTAATCAGACTAATTCTCCACTTAGGCTGAAATGACTGCCCCACACTCTGCATCAAGCACCAAAGCACTTGCTGAAGCAAGGCTTATATTAAGCCTTTAAATCAAGTGAAAGGGATCCCATTACAGGTACTATTAAACAATATCTTACAGCCATCTTATACAACTTGAGCTCTTCAGAAAAGATGTTTATTCCTATCAAAACTGCATAGATTACAGTGCTTTGCAAAGTGTTCACAATAAGAATGTAATTGTTCTATACTAGGTGCCATATACAATGTCATAATTGTAATGTAATGTATGTAATATTAATTTTGAATCTTAAATTTTTAATTTAGAATTTTTTCTGCAGGTATTATTAATTCATTATTAAAGAGGAAGAAAATGTTATGTTAGTAAAATATCAGTTAGTTACAAAACTCTCGGTATCTTTCTTTCCTTTTTCTATAGGACAAAATTCCTGCAAACATTTCTTTAGTGAAACAACCGAGAATAAAATCTCTCTGTGTCACTGGAGTGCAGTTAAGTTCCTATGAAATCTGGTCTTTATTTAAGAAATTTCTATCATCTTAAAAATTAACTACTTGTATGCATAATACATAAGATTTCAGGTTTTAGCTGTTTGAGCAACATTAAGTGAGTCAGAACTGTTCTGCTGGAGAAAGAAACTGAGTGGGGCCCCTCAGCACTGTATTTCTGTTTGTTTTCTCAGAGCACATTAACACACCCTTGCTGTTTAAGTCCAGAAAAGGAAAGATAACGTATTAGACAACCAAGTATAGGTTCTGATAGATGTCCCGAGTGAAGGGGAACATGAAAAATAAAAACAAAACAAAGCACTTCTCAGTTTTCCATTTCAATCAAGACTGGTTTCATTTTAAAGAAATCAGATCAATAGTACCAAACTACTGGAAAGCATATGAGTCAAAGAAAGCAAAACTTGACATGGTCATTGAAACACAGACAATTATCTTGTCCTGTAAAACAGACCTGTCATGTATATTATATTATTATAGAATGGTTTGGGTTGGAAGGGACCTTTAAACATCATCAAGTCCAACTCCCCTACATGGGCAGGGGCACCTTCCACGATATCACGTTGCTCAAAGCCTGGTTTAACCTGACCTTGAACACTTCCAGTGATGGAGCATTATCTTACCTGATCAAAGCTTTACTTCAGAAGAAAACTGAAAATTCAACATTCTAATTTAGAGACCACATAGGTATGAAAAAATGGAGTATTTTCTAGCACATTAAAAAGAACGGGGAAAGTTTTAAGTGTACAAGCAGGTTGGAATAAGAAGAAATGGATTGTCATCGTGCACTTCAGCTCAGCTTTGTTTCCTCCAAAGGATTTTTCCTGGGTTTTTTTCTAGAATATGGTTATGTCAAAATATTTAGTAGTGCTTTAATAATCATCTATGTCCAATCTTATCTACAGAGGAAACTTGCTGTTTCTCTCCAGACTGAATGCAAAAATATAAAAAACCACACCCTGAATTGACAACAATTCTGGGGGAGCAGTGAGGAAGACTGACTAGCTATTTTTGAATTATATTAAAGCTGCTTTTAAGTTGTCTTGATGGAAGAGTTAATTCTTACTGCTCTCTGGGCTGGAAATCAGATGCCACGCAGGATCTGGAACTGATGGAAATGAGTTTGATATCTATTTTTATCATCATCACTGACTTAACAATGAGCACCAAATTTTGGAGACATTCCTGTGAAAATGCCATGATTCAGAAAATAGCTTAACACACCAAGACAAACACTACTTAGGTCTAATCACAAGTTATACCACACAACTCCCACACTCACTTAGGCCTAAAGCAAGAGTTGTTGAACTCCTTTAAGGTTCCCCCTCCCACGCACCATTAGATCTCCCCCCTCCCTCCCCCTCACCCTTGAATACAGACTCACAGCCTTACTTCACCACGACCTACTAAACCTGCTACTTTCTATTTTGCCCACTGTCTCCTCAGCTGCCTGGACTGCCAGGCTCCGAGGGGAGCAGGCAGCAACCCCACATCCGGCTGGTGTCTGTTTAATGCCATTCTTAGTGACCTGGGTGACAGGACAGAATTAACCCTCTGTGAGCCCATGGGTGACAGCAATCTGGGGGAAGTGCTCAGTACCCTGGAGGGCAGAGCTGCCATTCTGATGAACCTAGCAACCTTGAGAAAAGGACAGACAAAAACATCATGAAGTTCAACAAAAGTGAGTTAAGCCCTATTCACCTGGATAGCACAACCCTGTTGACACAAGCAGGTTGGGTGCTCGCTGGCTGGAAAGAAGCTTTGGAGAAACAGACCCAGTGGACAGAAAGTTTGACATAAACCAGGAGTACATCCTCGTGGCAGAGGCAGCCAGCTGTGTCCTGGACTGGGTGTACCCAGCAGGTTGAGGGAAGTGATTATTCTTATTTGGCACTTGTAAGGCCACTGCACTCCATGCTTCCCACTAAAAGAGAGACACTGACAAATGAGTCCAGTAGGGAACCACCAAGACAGGGGGCTGAAGCATGTGAGTGTGAGGAGAGGCTGAGAGAACCGAGTTTGTTAATCTTGAAAAGAGATGGTTAAGAAGAGATCTAACTGCATCTTCTGCTACCTGACGGGTGGTCAGGAAAAGACAGAGAAACCTTTCTCAGAGGTGCACATGGATACGACAAGAGGCAAGAGACACAAGCTACAGCATGGGAAATTCTAATTAGGCATGGGGGGAGAATACTGCACTTATGGTTCCATACACCTTACCCATGGAAGATATTAACCTGCAGGAATGCACACATTATATTTTAATGTAATTAAAATTGATAAACTGTGGTACTGTAACATTCCCACCATTCATCAATAGCATTAGGGTGGAGCTGAAACCAATGTCACCCTAAGTATGCTATCTGAGCTATGGCCTAGAAATCAAAAAATATTCAAAAGAAAATTTCTTGCACCAATGGCCATAAATTACAAGTATAATAGGTCTGTAACATGAAACAAAAGTTATAATCATGGAAACAAATCTAGTATCTATATAATTTACAAAGTCTACATTTTATTCTGATAATTAAGACTGTTCTTCATTAAAATTAAACAGAAAAAGCCCCACTTATCCATAACAAAATCATTGAAATTTAATTTAGACATTCACAGATAAGGAACTGCTCTTCAGATGTACACGGACTTTCAAAACCAAATTTATTCTGGCAACAAGGCAATAATACCTCTACAAGTCAATACTCCTCTCAGGCTTTTTTTGGAGCGAAGCAAAAATAAAATATGTTGCCAGTAAAAATCTAGTTGTCCTATTTCAGTTTTGAACAGACTTCATAGCATCACAGATGCAAAGCAAATGTACAGCATGTGTGAAAGAGATGAAAACGGAAAGGGGGACAAAAAGGTATAATATGGAACAGGAGAGAGATGTAGCCCAAGTGAGGCATTACAGAAGAAGTGAACTTAAGGTTTGAAAGAGTTGAGAATAACAGCATGCTCAAGAACAACAGACAGAAAATTATGAAGGAATGTACTGAAATGATACAAATACAGATCAGTTCACACTGTTTGGTCTTATTAATCTGTAAGAGTAATTTAGTGCCATCAAACGCTTTCCACCTTGACAGGTTCCTCCCCACTCCCACCTAAGCCCACAGCTTTGCACTGCTTGCTCATTACCAATGCCAATTGCATTTCTGCTCAAATTTCAGGAGAGCATCCGAAACTGGAAAACAAAGAGGTGAATAAAGCTTGTTATTAATACATTTCAAGCAGACAGTAATTAGGATTTTCACTGTCAGGAAAATATTTCTTAAAATCTCAACGGGTGAACAATAAGCAGTACTCCTCGAAATGGAGCATCATATCAGTATAAAAAATGAAGCAGGATGAAAATAATGTACTCTCGTATTTACCAGAGATAATTGCATTGAAAATATATTGCAACTGCATCATAAACCCATGTAAAAGAATTATGCCCTTCCAAATGGAGTGGATGAAGTAAACTATCTCTTTCCTGAACAAGGAAGCTGAGACAAGGACTCATCTAAATGAAGGTATATGACTTTGGCTATCTTTTGTTTGCATAAGTTACCATCACAACTAAAGCCATGAAAGCAAGCAGTACAGTTATGAGCAGAGGGACATAAAAGGTAACCTCAGTTTACATGTTGGCCTGAAAATACTAGTCTTTTTGGCAGCTTTTACGTATTATTAGTATATTATCACTTCATAGCTAAGTAGAACTTCTCAATTTAGAGCATTATGTAAACGTGTGATGATTCAGTTTCCATCAGTACCATCCCATGTTGCAACAGACCATGCAACGACAAAAGAAAATGAAGGAAAATGATGATGTGTCTCAAGAATCTTAGTCAAAAATAACTTCTTTCAAACATCCCACCAGTGGCTGAGAAGGCAAAGATGGCTGACTCTTTGCTGAATCACTGCCCTCGAAGGAGGGCAGGGGAGATTTTGGTTCATTTGTGAGTTTTAATTCATGATGTTAATGACCTAATTCTTGAATACTTTACACCTGGATAAAGGTATACATGGACTATTACAGACTTATGGGCCTACAAGTCTACAATTACCATACCACAAACTAGCTATTTCCAGTTGCACTTCACTTTTTCTTTTTGGTGAGATATACCATACATTTTTGAAGCTTTTAGCATTATATTTGCACTAATGCATGCATCCAAAAATGTCAGATTGCACATAAGAGAATACGGGTTGTTTCTAACACATACTTGTAAATGCCAGGAGATACTTCAAAATCAAACTAATAAAAAAAAAATCATGGTATCTTGTCCCCTGGATAAGGGGAAATACTACTTTTTTTTTTTACTACATACATATAAGCTGCAAATATTTCTTTCATATTCCTCTCTCCTTATGGGTCTCTCCTGCCTCTTTTCAACACCCACCATTCACCCCTTTCATACTTACACCTTCGGGAAAACACTTCTGCAAAAGCAGAACTGCATTTTCTTTAGTAACAGCTATGTTAACTCCCTCGGTACTCTAGAATGTATGCAATTTTTGAATGTATGTAGTTTTTGTCTTTAATAAATGCATATTTAATTCCTCCCACCTCTCACTTGGCATATCATCAATAACTTCCTGCAATTGGCTGCAGATTTACTTGTTTTTATCATCTTTAGAGTCAACAGATGTTGCACAGGCTATAAATCACACAGGTTTTACGTACCTTACACACTTTGTAGGAGAACAAAGTGAACCTTGTGTTATACAGAGTGCTTCTGTAGACAACTTGAACACAACTGCAAAAATTTAAAACCTCATGAAATATATCTTCTGTCCTACAGCAAAGCCTTTTTGAAATTTAGAGATCAGCTTATGGCATAAATCTGCCCCATCTGCCAGAATTCTTGCCAATTCTTCTAGCAATAATAAAACTTAGCAACGGTACTAAAAAGATAGGCAAGAAAAGATAGTTGTTTGAAAGCCAACCTGAACCTAACAGTGTTCATATTCCAAATACTTGCATTTGAAGTTAGGCTCCACAGGTGCCTGTCTTTTGACCTTCCAACAGAAATATAAAGTATTTAACCATGACACAGACTGACAGCAGTTGCCTCTGATGATTCTTAAATACCTTCTAGCTTGTACAATTTGGATAGAGAAATTGAAACAACAAAACAGTTTTAAACCTTTCTTATCCCCCCTAGAACCTTCATTGCAATTTAATAAATAAGCTATCTAGATACAAATTGATAAAAAAACCTCTCAGCCTTATCACTTACTGTAACGTTTAGCTGCACTTGCACTAACAAGAACACAAGGAAGCTGAAGGAAATGTCACATCCCTCCTAACCTACCCCACACGAGCTGCTCCACAGTGTTCACCACAGCCTCCAAACCTGACATACCACACACCCACATCACTGCCCAGCTGCGAACACCAGAGGAACGGAATCAGAGTAGCCCACCTGCACAGCTGCTCCTCAAACATGGAACAAGAGAACAATCACCTAAATGCATGCTCCAGGACTGCCTTTACACAGTTGTGGCACATACCTTTTCTGCTACCTGTAGAAGTTCTTTGACACCGTAAAAGTGTAATATGATCTACCACTATTAGTCTGGGATCTTTCATGCACACTGACCACGATTTTCTACAAAAAACACATACTTTTATTGCTAAAATTAGGAAGCACATGCATGCGTGAAGGTAGAAAATTACCATGGATTAAGATTTCACAAAAATGTACTTGTCTTCTCAAAATAATTAAATTTTGACGTAAACAGAAAGAGAAGCCATAGTTTTTCTTCTTTTATTTCAAAACAGACAAAAATGAAAAGTCTTCTCAAATATGGTACTGATGACACATTTGAGTTCTACTATCGTTAATGCCACAGAGACACAAAATTAAAAATCAGTATTTGTTATAGAAGAGTTCAAAGTAATGAGCTAAATGCTAAAAATATAAATCAGTCGTTTTTTAAAGCTTGTACATCCAAGGAAGTAAATAATAAGTTCAAGCAAGTCTTTCAGTCATTAAAGGCACAAATTGTTAACAGATGGATGAAAACACTTAATTTAGCGAATAACTGTTATTAAATAAATAATGCCAATACTTTCTTTGTAGCATTTCGTCATTATCTATGAGCCAATTATTACTACCTACATCTGTCAGCCAATTGTATCTAATAATTAACACAAAAAAGTTGAACGGACAAAAAAATATGTTGCTTGAAGGATAAAAGATGTTTAGCAATTTAATACTTAAAAATCAAATTGAGAAAACATACAGATTAATTGTGTACCTATATGATTCTATTGTAATTTTTATTACAGTTTCTCTAATTCTAAATAATATTTAGTCTGAGAACAGATTTTTCTAAAGCCTTACAAAGCATTTGTGAAATTTACTGCTGATAGTTATGAGTCATTTCAAGATCAGGAAAGAAACAGAATCTTCTCTAAAAGAAACATTAATATTGTTTAAATTAAACACCTTTTCTTTCAGGAGAAAAAAAAACCCAGGGGAAAACCAATTTCTCAATAGCATATACTCAACTTTCTAACAGGAAACCAACCCTGAAGTAAAGAAATTATTATATTCTACCACAATTAAGATTCACATTTTTTCAACATCCAGAAAGTGTAGTTTGCCAAGCACAAACAAACAAACAAATCCTGAAAATAAATTAAGCAGAAAATTAAATTATCAAGGGTCTTCAAAATTAATGATTTTGACACACTTAAAACCATTTATCACTAAAACACTGAAAATCAAAAAGTAGCAGCAGCAAAGGGTCTTAACTGGAAGCAAGACAACACATGCAATTCTAGTATGTAAAACTTTATTATTGTCAAGTATGTTTCTCTGGGACTTCTCTGCTCAGAAAGCAGCATATAATCTCTATCAACAGATCCTAAGAGAGAAGCTTCTAGACTAGCTGTGGTCTTGGCTATTAGCTTCCATGTTAGGTTAGCCAAGTTCCTTTTCCAACACATGGTGCTGAGCCAAATGCATGGACAACATGGAAAGCAGAAGCTCCGTGGAGCAACAGTTTATGGTTTAGCAATATTATGAGCAACAAGTATTATGAGTACTGTTATATTTGACAAGCCTAAATTTGTTTCTTTTCTGTTAACTATAAAATAACTCCTTGAACTCACAGAAACCTTTAGCAATCACTGCTCCCCATGGCAACTGAAACACACCTTGCATGGGGCGGCAACTTTGTGTTGTGAACCTGCCACCCAACAGTTTCATTCAGTGCCTTTTAGTGTTTGTAATGGAAGAGAGGGACTATTCATTATGGCTCTCTGCTCTTCCCACACCATTCATGATTCTATTACTTAGATCATATTTCCCCCTCAGCCATTTGAAACTCATTTATAGAGGGTGGCCACTGACAGCTGACTGATCTCTCCACCCTCACCCTATTGCAGGAGTGTTTGCCATGTATTCTTCATTGGATAATCTTGGGGTAAGCAAGTCAGGGATATACCAAACACTACAGAACTATTTCTCTGACACAAGAATCCCAACAGAGAGTTACTGACAGAGAGCAGGCATGCTCCCTAACCACAGCAACACCAGCACAGTGTTGAGCCTGAGCCTGACCCCTCTGGGTACTTACTCACTCTAAACACCATGCAAGGAAAGAAGTCGTAAGTTCTACCAACTGACAAAATTAACAAGTAAAACTTTTGATTAACGTAATTGATTTTATGACCTTCTTTGCCATTTTATTTGCACAGTAAGTATGTGAAAAAGGACTTTTTTTTTTAGAAAAAAATACAGGAGGAAGCCATTTCAAGACGCACATTTGTAGAAACATATGAACTTATAGGTACTTTGGGTACAGCCTAGAATTACTTTCTGTGTGTTGGACCTTCAAAGAAAATTTTAAAAGAAAGGTTAAAATAAAAGAAAAATTAGAAACAACCCATCAGAGAAAAGTTAGAAGTCCTAAATTCATAGGTACATCACACAGAGACATATGTGGGACACTCCACTTATGTGGCTGGAGATGGCCAGAAAGTAAAGAGCAATAATAGTTGCTTTTGGATATTGGCTCCCCAAAACCAACTTTCACTAAAGCAGCCAGAGCCACCAGTAAACAGCCAGTGTCAATATGAAGGTTGGCTTGGCTGCAATGCCCTTTAGAAAAGGAAGCAGTTTGGGTTTGGATGCTCATGTACTTATTGGATTACTGAAATGGTGAGAAAGTAGCAAACAGAAAACTTCAGAAGGGCTTTAAGGTCTAACTACTCCAAAAGCAGGAAGACACAGTAGCACACTGGAGGTCAACACTGGTCAGTCATTCTCAGTACAAAAAGCTATTCCCATGACTTGAGAACCTGAAATACTGAAAAATTCCAGCTACTGAGCATCTTAAATGAACATGGCTGTCTCAGTACTTGCACCACAGCAGACCCTGCAGCACAGCAGAACAGACAGAGCTCAGTGACAGCCACCACAAATTGCTGCTTATAGCAGGACTCCTCCCACTATGTGAACTCCATTACATCACTACCTTATATCTCTTTCTGTTTTCTGATCCAATTAAAGCCATTGTAAGTAATTAAAAAGGCAGGATTAGCTGACTGCATTTCAGGAGACGTTACACAGATCATACTTGTAAATAAAATGGCTTATTAGGCCTGGCTGAAGTAGAGGATCCTGGCAAAGGCTCGTGTTAGCTGTGACCTTTGAGAGGCAGAGTCACCCACCAGATCGGCAGCCCTGGACCCTTCCATGATGGCCAGCACAGCCACCAGCTGTTGGGACAGCTCCCATGGAACCTCAGCTCCTTCACTCTCTGAAAGCAAGCACTGAAGAGGGAATAAGGCTCTAGGACTACAAGAGTACAAGTATTCCAGATTTAACAGAATTTCCATTTGATTTACACAAATGATCCAAGAGGGAAAAGCGTAGTCTGTACAAGGCACTGACTTTTTTTTAAATCCGTGTATTTATGCAATCATAAATGAGAATTCAAAATTAACTGCATTTTATAAGACACTTCTGTAACTGTTTGGAGCAGCTATTGCTTCCTATTTAAAGAAAAAATATATTTTGATTATGTCATATTATGTTATGAAATACTTTCATAGGGAAAAGCAAGTAAGGCCTATTTGTCACAAACTGGATGAAAACTGGACTTCAAAATGTCAAATCTTCCCAGAAAGCAACAATTTCAAGTGTCATCTAACTCTCCTGAAGATTCATTTTCAACCACAAAGTTAATTACGTTTGATCTGAATTCAGCAAGCAGCGTTAGGGATCAAGGCAAATTGCTGGAGTAAGGAGAAATCGGACAGGTCTTCAAAGTCATTCTGGGTAAGATAGAGCACTCCTTAGGAGCATAAGGCTTCAATAATAAAATTTTGTATTTGATAACAGGAAATAGGAAAATAATTTCATTGGCTAATTTAGAGAATGCCAGTTTTCCATCATCTCATATACAAGTAGTGGCTTGTAAGAAGAAAGGAAAATAAGAAAGGGATTGATGAGTGGGTATTTACAAATAATCACTCAAAGTTCACACACTACAACAAATGACAGAAATGTTTTGTATGAAGTCTGTTGCAGAGGTAAAAAAAGCAGAACACTATTCCTGGTTTAGAAATACAATGAGGAGAGAAAACTGAAATTGAGTATCAAAGGCCCTGCAGCAACTAAGAGGATGTCTGTGTGGGCTCACAGAAGGAATCATGTTAAGTTAATAAAATGCACAAGCCACCAGAAGTACATTTCTGAGAGAAGAAAAGAATAGGAAAAGGAAATAAAAATTCCTTGGTCTGATAAAGCAGAACATCTCAGAATACTACTTCTGCTTCATGTTTTTGAGGACTCATATTTTGGGAGTCTAAGGACTGCTTCCATGTATGTTCTTTATTCTACCTTCACTCTCCAAGTAACCACTCATACTGCTGTGAGTCTCAGTCTCCCTACCCTCTGCCCGCAGTAAAACTGGAAAATATGGTGCGTAGTCAGAAAAGAGGAACCAGAAGATGGAGAGGGGGAGAGAGGGACCTAAACCCTGTCTCCTTCCCTAGAAAATGACAAAGGGAAACATCAGCAACATTTTGAGCGTTAAGGGTTCAAAAATGAGTCAGTCCTCAAGTAACCACGGTGTAGTTCTAACTTTTTAAAAACAATATTGGTATGTATGTTTTAGTTTGTTTCTCTATTCCTGAACTTCTACAGAACCCTTGCTCTGCATTCCCCAGGTTTTCAGAAGTCCTGAAAACTGAATGGGATCTTTAAAATTCAGGTTCTAAAACTTTACCTTGATAATAACATCTAAAAATGTGGAAATACATATAAGTAGGATGAGATTTTTCAATCCTATATTGCCACAAGGTAGCAATACAGTCATGGAGGCATAGTACTGCCTTTCTCTTTCCAGAGAAGGTGTAGCAGCTGAGACAGATCTTCAAAGGTATTTGATTTGAAACAGGGGCACAGTGTGAGGAGTGTGGGCCTGGTAAGAAAGGAAGCTATAGTATCCCCACTTTCAAGTGACGTGCTTTATGGAGAAAGGTTAAGGAGCTGTTTTTCAGCTACACTTCTCTCACTGCCTCCTCCTGAAAGTGATCACTGCTGGCTCCCCTCCAGCGAGGGCTTGAGAGGAATCAAACGATTCACTGGTGAGAACTGCACAGAGAGCCTGCAGGCAGAGGTAAAACAGAGAGCATCTTAATGGGGAAAAAACTGCAGACCAGAGATTTCTCCCATGTAAGTGAAAACATACTCGAGAGACTGAAAGGACTTGAGAATTACTGGACACTGGAGGATTAAATTACAGGATTCTCCTATCCCCTTTAACACAGTGATGACAGGAAAAAAAAGAACCCCAAATCTGCATACACATTTTAGCAGCATTCCAGCAAATCATAGATACAAAAATCTTTCAAACTTCTCTTGTCAGAAAGATTTTGCTTTGCAAATGTGTTTAGAAATTGATAACTACCTGACTCATATTCGCCACAGAAGAGTTATTTAATGGTGTATTACTTGTCACCTGTTATCAACAGTGTCCTTTGAACCTGTTTTGAGACTACAGAGCACAACATAAATCTGCGTAGATTTTTGGCACTTCCAGCCAAGTACTTGCTCATACTCTGCAAAATTATGCAGACTATTAACCTTACATAAATTTTAAGAGTCTGGGTCTTCCCAAAGAACATGCAGAGGGCAGACTCATAAAAGTTCTTAATAGCAGTGATCAGGACAAAAACAGACAAGGAAGAACCATTAAAACCTCCACCTGATTTCAGGCACAGCAGTGCTGTGCAATTGCTGTACAAGGAAATGTACTGAAAAGAAGTCCATGAAAAACAAAGGGTGCTGCGACACCTTAAAAACTCTACAAAAGGCCTCTTGGAAGGAGAGACATAAACCTTATGTCTCTCTACTTCATCATCATATTTGGGCATTTACAGCAAAGGGAAAGCACAGTTCATTCTCAATTCAGAAATAAATTTACCAGATAAGCCTAAATATTTCAGTATGAAACAGCACATCAACCTCAACCCCAACAAACTTTATCTTCAGCACAAGGTTCCTAGAAGATTCAAAAGTAGTTATCATAAGATTTATACTAAGTCAAATATTATTGTAAATATTTCTAAGAACTCTTAGCTTCTAGTTTCAATTTAATTATTTTATAGACTTGCTTAATATGTTATTGCTTAATGTGCTTAAAATGTTTTGACTAGTTCAGTCAATGTTGAACAAAGAAAAAAAAAGTGCAAATGACTTAAGGAAACTGTTCTTCATCTGGAAACAGTTTTCCAACACACAGTGATAGGTTTTCTGCCCATCTGTTAAACCAGCCCCATCAAATTGTTTTGAGGACAAAAAAGGGGGATAGAAAAAAAGATTCACAGTACTCATCATGACTCACCCAGTACTTTTCACTAGCTTTGCTTACTGAAGTGTAACACAGTTGATTCGATATTCTATTCTTAATACATATTCAATCCAGCTCTAGATTACAAATTTTTCTTAGTGCACCATCACAGTGATGAAGTGAAACGTCTACAGCATTTTTATACCAGCAAGAAGTGTAAGTGTACAAAAGGGCTTCTGTTGGTGCAATATTTCCCATTTGATTCCAGAGCTATAGGCTGACTTGGTAAAAATGTAGTTGCACCACTCTATGTGCTGAAAGGACGAGCTGGAAGAGCCAAGACAGCAGAACTTTTCTAGTGTAGGCCAGACCGAAGCTGCACAGGCACGTCAGCACAGAAGGAGCACAACGCCGGGGTGTGCACCAGTGAGGCTCTGCAAGAGGCACCAATTTTGATCTCCAGCCAGCCCCCCCCCAGAGCAGGCACCACCAGGCACATAACGAGCTGAGAATTAAGAATGATGCTGTCACACAGCAGTGCATGGGCTGCTGCTCAGCAAAAGTCTATTACAAGCAAACTGATCTTCAGCACAGCTCACCCTGAGATCAAACTGCTCTGCTGCGAATTAGTACATCCCCAGTTCTCAGAGTAAACAAGCAAACAAACAAACAGAAAAAAAAGAAAGCAAAAACCCCAAACAAACTACTGAACAATGCCTGACATTTTGAAATAGAGATACTGAGTGCGTGCAACTTCCTCCAGTAGGCCAGATCGTTTGACATGGGAAACTTGGCTACAGACAGTTGCCTGGTTCTGTAGATGAGCTATTTTTCCCTTAATGGCAGCTAACACTACAGATGTCCAGTAAAAGAACCCAGCATGTTAAAAACAATGTCGCAGCAAGTGAAAATAACTCAAACCCAATTCAAACTACTCCATTAAATGATTGTATAGGTCTCATAAAATGAAAGTACATTAAATAAGCAGAAAAGATCAATAAGACCAAGAAGCAACTGCATATTGATCAACAAACAAAACTGCAGACAAGTGTCTGATGCTTCACCCTAATTCACTGCTTCTGCTCACACAGAAGGGCAACTCTCCATTAATCCCTTACACCCTCTCCCAGCAACTATACAAACTGCCACTCACTTTTGTTTTTCTCCCATTCCATAAGTTTTTAAAATAGCATTAATACCTACATTAGATGTACTATACTTCTACTGTTTTATGACATTAAGCCATAATTATAAATTCAAAAAGTATCAGTAAGTGCTTGGTGGATGGATGAAGGATAGGATTTTAAGTCAGCTTCTGACAGAAAGGGGGTATTTTGTGCTACAAAAACAGCTAATGAAGTATAAAAGAGCTTCAGAAATGCAGGATAAGGAAATCACAACAAAAATTAGAGGTGTTTGGGGAAAAATATTGGGAAAAATATTGGGGAAAAACTTCTTCACCATATTACGTTCACAAAAGACTTCCAGCTCAAATATGAAAATGGTTGGAAGGCTTAAGGACTCTGCAGATCTTGGGATGGAATAAACTCTACAAAGGAGGACAATAAAGATGAAACCATTTTTTTACATGAGAGCTGCTCTGCCATTGACTCTTATCATTCCAGTTGGTCAGGATTTGTCTTTTTATTTTTTACTTGATTTTTTAAATTAAAATGTACTAAAAGGCCTACAGAATTCAATAGTGTTAATGTATTTATGCTTTATCAGACTTGTCATCTTATTTTAAAGAATCAAATAAGTTTATTACCTTACCTATTAAACTCTTTCCATTAGTAATTACAGAAATTCAGTTACAAAGGGTGACAAAAAGAATGTGCAAACTTTGTTAGAAAAATGGCTGTGCTCAAATCTTGTTTCAGAGTCCATGCAAAATTAATTATTTTAATCTTCTCACCCACATTTAGAGAAATGTATTTAAAACCGTAACAGATACCATGGCAATCTCAATCCACAGCATGCAGATCATCTCAATACCTATGTGCAATGTCAAAAGAATGCTATCTCAATAAAATTAATTGGCAAAAATTATTTTCAGGAGGACTGATTAGACTTCTGATCGTCCCTTTTACTTGTTACGTTCCATATCATTAGTCAAAAATTATTCTGTCATAAGTAAATGTTCAACTGGCCCAGGTTATGAGTCATTCCATTTACTCTTTCTGAGTTGTGCCATAATGTCAGCTTTCTCCTACCCGTCTGAAATTTGTTGAGTCTACAGAGACCTCCAGGGAACAGTAATGATTCAGACACTTACTTGTATGTACTATGACCATGCTACAGATTTTAAGAAAGGGAAGATCCTGAGACGCGGTACCAGACCCAAGGCTCTTGTGCTCCAGTTCCACATCGGTTAACACTATCAATTTGAATTCCAGCTGCCATTGCTCCCTCCCTTCCACATCTCCCAGCCACGTCATCTCCCCCCCACCTCTGCACTCACACAAATACTCTGCTGAAAATGACCCCAGTAGCTTTCAGCCCCCACACAGCATCAGCACCTCATCCCTCATCCCTCTGGATACACGCGCATCAGCACCGATGCAAGGAACAGGTACCTGTGCATGGCGGAGATGCAAGGAGAAAAGAATCACAGCAGAATAATTCATATCAGCTCACCAGAGATGGAAGTCAGTCTTTAATCCACTGCGCATAGGAAGCTTCACATTAAAGCAATAGAATACAGAACTCTGTGAAGTTTTGGGTTCTACTGGCATCAAGTTTTCACCATCTTACTCAGCAATTAGTATCTATTCTGATTTCCATTTACTCAATAACTAATTAGCACTAATTAGCACACGCCTACAACATATAAAGAAGTTAATGCACAGATTAGTTGTGGCAAAAGTACTCAATTTCAAAGAACAAATGCAAATGCAGAGAACAGAGTTGAGCAGAGTAATAAACTTGGGAAGAAAAAGTGTCAGATTATCTGGTATTGAAACAAATACCTTCAGTAAGGGTAAACTCTGTGTAGGAAAAGAACAGGAGGTTTTAAATGGCAATTAGACAAGTTCAGATTATTCAGGTAATGCTTGTTATCAGCCTTTTCCAAACGCTCAATCACTGCCCTTCAAAAAAGAGCTTAGGTGGATCCTATATATACTCATAGTAATTCACTCAATTCAGCTATTTGCTCATGTTTTAGAGGAAGCGGGATTTATTACTTGGCAAAGGAGAGGGATAATGATACAGTATCTTACAAGCCAGGGAAGAGCAGAAGTCACTAACCCCTGGAGCACTCCCAGCGTGTGGAGCAAGGATGCAGCGCTCACTCCAGGCCAGGTGAGCCAAGCTCTCACCAGCCTGTGCCCAGTCCTAGACTCAGCACTGCAGCTTTACCTGCCCCCAAAGGTGTGCAGGTTATTAAACAATCCACGTGCACAGATCTCATCACGATTAGGCCTCCTGTGCTCCTAACTGCTCCTAAGAAACTATCCAATACTCATATATTGATTCCAAGTATTGATTCAGCACATTTTAGCATTCTGGTAGCAGAGTGAAAACAAAATCCAGCACTATCACCTTCCCTGGGGAGATTTTTTTTTTAACGTGTATAGCTTTAGTTTCTCCAAGCAGATAAAACCCTTTACTAATCAGTAAGGGCTACGTTTGGTAAATGTAAACATTACAGATAAGTATTCCAGTGAAATAATCTTCTTAAATTCTATAAAAATATATTATTCAACCAAAGAGGATTCCCTTTTCCACTCCAGTTACACATAACTAACACAGGTGACTTTTTTTTTTAACTCTAGAATTTTATAACGTGAGTAGAAGGGGAGAGGGCAATAGACTTCTATGGAGAACAGGTCAGGAATAACACTCCTGGCATTAAGGTGAGTGCAAAGGCAAGAAAGCACAGCAAACATCAGGACATGGCAGAAAAGATGACGAGAACATCAGGTAAATAGCAAGCACCACCACCAAGATATTGAATATAAAACTTCAAAAATTACGGTAGACACCCATTATAGAATAATTTTAATGAACTTGCAAAGACAGTATTTCAGACTAATTTAACCAAGGAAAACTAAATGAAATCTCTCTGAAATAAAATAGGCTATACAGATGGAAGTCTAGTACTGTGGGTTTTACCTTTGGGAGTTGCAGCCTGCACAAGATTCTATTCTTTCATTACAAATCTGTTGTGTGGGGGGCGGAGGAGGAGTAACTGTATTACAGGGATAAAAAGAATAGCACAATTGTTGTAAGAACATCTAGTTTTCTCTATGTATTTCTATCCATCACAATCCATCTTGAACTTCACATCTATTTTTTCTCATTACCTTACCCTCTACTGTGTCAGTAAAGAATATTTTAATGCTGGGGAGAAGCACTCCATAAATAAAAGTCCCTGAACAGGACATCACAAATTCATTAGTGAAGATCATTAAACAGCATTCGTTTTAAGAGAACACAGAAAACAAAGAGAGCTGATCAAGCTCCATCAGGAGAGTGAGGAGGACTGGCAGGAATAGCAGCTGTGCTTGAGCTCAGATTGGATTCGTGTTGGCAGAACTGTGAAATAAAGCCTGCAACATACTGTGCCTTTATGAATCCTGCTTTCCCAATAAAAGGCGTCCACAGAATTTAATGCTTATGCTTTGCCCTTCATAGGCTGTTTTACTTAGGATGGCTTGTATGCAACTAAATTCATAAAACTCCAAGATGCATTTATTCAGACATGCTGCTCCTCCGAACGGTGCCCTCTAACACATACACTAACACAGCCTCATTCATCTGAGCAGCTCCAAGTGCTTCATAAACGCCAACTGAGCAGATGTCACAAATCTGAAAAACATTACTGCCTGAAAATTTTCTGCTATCTGATTTGGTTACAATAGTATGTTGTCTTATACAGTAGAAAAGGTCAATGCAAGGCAAAAAGTCTAGTTTAAGTGATACATTTACAGATTTTTTCATGTATCAATTTTAATAATACATGTTTCGCAGTCTATATGCAAGAGTCAAGTTCCTCCCTTACCAAGAAAAAAAACCTCTGAAAACGAAATAAAAAGACACAAGGGTTTCTTAAAAACGAATTAAAAAAAAAAAATTGAGACATATACAAAAACCTAAAATTCAAACAAATACAGAGGCATATGTAAGACACACATGTGAAAAGAAATATCCTTTTTATTTTCAAAGAAATGTGAAAATAGACATTTAGGATTACATTTAATAGAAATTTATGCATATTTTGTACCCCGTTCAAATGAAAAAACTGAAGTTTTTTTATTTCATTGAGTCACTCATTTCTGGGCATAGAATACAAAAAAGGAAGAAAAACCTAAAGAAAGAAAGGATGGAGAAATGTGTAGGAAGATCTCAAAGTACATAAATATAATGTTGTTCTTTGTATTCCCATGTAGAAAGTACAAAAGTAGGTCACCTGTTACATATTACAACACAGCAATATAAACCAACTTCTTCTCTTCTGACTACCTTGATGGGGGGAATCTTTCTGAGTATAACATTATGTAACATGTCGGTGCAACTACCTCAACCTGCTTTAAATAAGTAACACTTCAGAATTTGTGAAACTGATGAACCAAAACTTTCACAGCTCAGACTGTCAAACCTGAAACTGGGGCTAGAAACAGAAGCTCAAGCCCAGAAACTTCAGGATTTCAATGACTTGTTATTTTCTGAGCAAGAATTCACAGAACTTCCCTAAGAATGGGCTCACTGCACTCGTGCCTTCTCAAGTGGGATCACTTATCCAGGGAGACTGAGCAGCATAACTATTTTCCTTCTACAGGTATGTATACCAGTTCTCTTTTTCATCAACCCTCTTTCTGAATCAACCTCATAACCTGATTTCTGTGCTACTATAGAACAGTAAACTATTATTTTATAAATCAAGCTTCAGATCAAAAGGAAGATGTCACTCACTGCAATTCAGAGGCAGGTGAAAGGTCTGCAGTGTAATGTTCCAAGGCAGAATCGCCTTTTCTTTGTGCTTTTCTTCGGTTCTGTCTATGCAAGCTGCCAATTTATCTAATCTGTCCACAAATGAAGGGAAAAAGGATTTGTCCAAGATGACACATAAAGTAGAAACTGTAAGACATCTTTGCCTATTGAACTCCCTTTGAGACTAAAAATAAACTTCTGCAGACTTAAAAATGCTCTAATTGATTAAAAATCTAGCCTGGTATGTTCAGTCTGAGAACCAGATCACTCTATTCATAACTCAATGCATAACTATTCTAACTGCAAGTGTGGCATAACAGTATGATAGAAACTCTAAATAAAGAAAACCCTACCATCCATAGATCTGATTTATTCACATGTTTTGCACTCACCAATAATAGAACTACCTGTAATACTTAGTATTTTACTAGAAAGTCAACACAGTGCTTCACATTTCACCAGAGATAGATGTGTTTGCCTTGGCAATACAGATAGGAGCAATATTTATTATATTCACAATGGCAGAATTATAATTTTGTCTCTTATATTACCGTGATCAACTACAAAAGCAGATTTTTTTATAATAAGCATCAGCTTAAGGCAGACAGCACTGAATTCACTCTAGTAATTATGAGTACTAGTGCAATAATTAATATTTTTTAAGGTATCAAAGATCATACCTAGATTACAAACAAAAAGGAGAGTGTGACTTCAACACCATTTCTTCAGTCATAATCATGCTTACTTTAATGTAAGTTCAAGAAAGGAATGCCTAAAAAGAGCCTGGGAAGATACAATTTTTTCAGGTAATTTAGAAACCATGCACAACTACATGGAAGGGTTTACACTCAGAGGTTTCCTTCTTCATGTATGAGTAAAGTACCACTCTGTGGGCAATGATGAAGGACACTCTACATTTCAAACAAGTTAATATTTAATAAATAATGAAAGAGAAATTTTGTGTGAGTTTCATGCACTGTTAATTTTTTCAAGCAATCGTAATTGTAAAACATCCTTTGGGCAGTGGTGGTTTTTTCCTTGCTGACAGTTTCTCCAGAAAGGTGATGAGGTTCCAAGGAGACTTGGGGGTTCCATGGAGACTTGTATATTTTATTAAGGAAGAATTACTTAAAACTAGCTTTAGTATATTCTGTTTAAAATCTTGTCTTGAATTGCAGTATTTGAGTCTACCCAGATTATGTTTTTCACAGTAATTTTTCTTAAAGTCTTTAAAGCTATGAACAGTCAATGAAGCTCAGCTTTAAACACTTAAGGAAGGAAAGCACCACATTCAGATGCAATTGCTACAGCACTTTTTCATGATATTTAAAAAAGCATTTGATGCATGAAGCTTGGAAGTGAAAATCATTTTCCCTACTGCCTTTCATTCATCATGCAAGGTTGCAGTTTGTAAAATTGCTAAGAAACCATAGAGATTGTGTATTTTTAATAACTTTTAGAAGATAACACTTGTCTACAGTTCCCATCTTAAGATCTCACAGCATTTTTGGCTACTGTTTTAACATTTTTATAAAGGGAAGAAGTTCAACACCAATGAGTAACAAGTTTACACTTAAACTCAGTTACTACACAAGTCCTGTGAACAGTGTTATAATAGAAGCATCATTCATTGTCTCCTAGTTAATACTGCCTTAGATTTTGTCCAATGTTTCATCCATTCCCAGCTGATTAATTACTTTTTCCCCTTTTTTTTTTCCCTTTGACATCTTTCTACCCATGAGTAGAAATGAAGAGTTATGAAGTCTACCAAAGCGCGAGAGGTGAAGAAAATAACTTTCCTACACCTTCAACTATATATTGTTTTTAAACTTTAGGAACTGGTTTGGTTACACAAAGGAAAATCCCAAATTATGAAGAATTTCTTCACTAAAAGGGTGATCAGGCATTGGAATAGGCTACCCAGGGAAGTGGTAAAGTCAACATCCCTGGAAGTGATCAAGAAACAACCAGACATGGCACTTAGTGGCATGGTTTAGTTGACATGGTGATGTTTGGTCAAAGGTTGAACTTGAAGATCTTGGAGGTCTCTGCCAACCTTAACGATTCTATGATATTATTTCAGATTAAATACATAAAAGGAGACAGGAATGCTATTACTTCATTTGTACAAAAATCTAAATTTTATCAGAAATTGGTATTTTAAATAGATCTGTGTCTGTCTTTTCTCATTCCCAATCCCCACACAGATAATGATACTACTTCTGATACATTTAAGCAGAATAAATGTTGAAAGAAAAATTTTGTTAAAAGGAAGAGAGGGGGGGAAATTATCTTCATAATGAAAATTAATAAAACCAGCGTCAAAATGTCTATTCAAACTACAGCTTGAACTGATTTTTTCCATTACCATTGCAGCAGGCCTATCCTTGGAGAAAGGGTTATTTTGGAAAGCCTCTGGGCTAAGGGTACATTACCTCAAATTCAGCATTCTTAGTACCTTTTTGGAAGTAGGATTCCACTCGGGAGAATGCTCTATGCATTGGAGAACCTCCCTTTGAAGAATGCAACGATTATACTGTTTCTATTTCCAGAAAGAGTGTAATTCATATAACTTCTAAGAATTAAGTCATTTTTATAACCATTATGTACTTTTTATGAACACGGACAATTCACACAAGCTATAACTATGGTACCTGTATCACAGGAGTTACAGAACAGCTGCTCTGTACACACTGCTCAGCTGAACACCTCAGGCTCACGGGAGCACGGCTTGTCAGTGGCAGTGGTGACAGCAGTTTTAATCAAATGGAACAATCACAGACTTCCTCAAGAGCAACAAGAGCTGTCTTGTGCCAGCTGAGTCAGCACCCCAAAATCCCAGGTTTGGTAGAGGTCCTGGAAGAGTGCTGAGAAGGGCTTGGGTGGAGCACACAGCAGGCATTGTGAGCAGCCCTGTATTTGTCAGCTAAACTGAACAGTAAAGACTTGGGCACTGCAATTAAAACTCTTTGGATACAATTTTCTTCTCCCAGGAGGAGCGTAACAGAATTTCCTCATTTAAAGTTCAAATATCACTCAAATATCACAACAAATAAATAAATGACGAACTCACTAAGAATTCAAAAGCCAAAAGGCGGTCAAAGGAATATATTTTTCTGTTCAGAGGGTAAAACAATAGCTGCCTGGCTGCCTTCTTGAGCCTCTGTCACAGAATAGGCTGGGCCTGCTCACACTGTTCACTGCTCTGGTATCTAGCAGGCACTTACTAGATAATAGTAATCAGTGGAGATTAGAAGCTATACATTCATCTGTGAATGTGTGATATTCAGAAGAGTAACCAGCATCTTGCATTATTTTGCAGGTGCTAAAGTTACTTAAAAATAATAAAAGCTCAAGCTATAAAACTCAGCAACATTCACGTTTATTTCTAAGTGCTACTATTATTCCACTATGTCAGTAACAAATAATGCTATCCCAGAGTAGAATATTGCTGCCAATTTTACAAGCAAAAAATAAAAATAGGTTTTGCCAGAATTAAAACTGCATTTCTTTCCATTTATTTATTCATTCATTCAACAGATGCATTAGCCAAGGCTTTGCACAAAACAAGAATATTAAATTATATCAGCTGGATGTATTTCTAAAAAGAATTTCAAAAATTAAAAAGATTAGTGATTTGGTGAATTCATTTCTTCAGTATCTACATCTAGCAGCTCTCAGCGATCTTCAAACATACTTTGAAAATACAGATGCTTTCAGGCAAGCCGAGAAAGAGAAAAACAAACTTTGCATCGCAATCACAGATTTAAACAAAGATTTTAAATTACAGATTAGCAATTTTATGTGGACTCTCTACAGTCCACACTTCTTTCTGCAGCTGCTGGTCCATGGAATTTTTGAGATCAATCCCATTTCCATTCTCATTTCTTTGTGTTGTGGATCAAATCTACTCAAGGCGATTTTGTGCCCAGCTGATCACAGGATGCCATGCAGCAAATTGCCACACATGGCAGTCATACCCAACAGAATTATACCATGGTACCAAAGTGAAGAAATACTGGTATTGCTCAAGAATTTTTTCAAAACCCCCAAAAGTTAAAGCAAAGTTAACAAGTCAAGCTCTTAGTAGTTGCGTACAAAACAACCATGAAATTCAACACTCAACATTCTCTGTCCATTTATAGCAAAAGATCATTAAGAAAATGAAGAAAGCCTATATAAATAAATCTGAAGAGCAGCTCAGTTACCCTTGCAGCAATTCTCACAACTTCCCTGTCCTTGTGTGTGACTCCTTTAGTTCTCATCAAATATTCATGCATCTAACTCCACGCCTGGCTCATCCTAAATAGACGTCTTTTCTTCTTCCTTCTGCCACATCACACACACATTTAAGATACAGGTTGCACTGGGGAGGATAAAAGAAGGAGAAATGTACCAATACAAGGCACCCCATATACTAATGAATTTTTTTTTTTCAGTATGGCACAACCCGAAGTACCACACATAAAAGCACTATATCCAGCTTGGTCTATTCATAATATTGATTTGTGTAACTGCTGTTAAACTGCATGGTACTGCATGTTTATAGCTTTTATTTATGAAGCATCTTTACACTTAATTTAACTTCCTAGTTGATGTTGGAAGCAACAACTCCTCAATGTCAAAATCCAGGTGAAATATTCTCCAAACATGGTTCTGTATTTTTGCCCTGTGTTTAATAATCTTCTATGCATGCTGCAAGACCTGTTTCCTTAGAGATGGGGGAGGTGGTTTAATTTTGAAAAGCTGGATGATGAAGTAGAGAGTTCTATAGTGTTTCATCAATACATTTTTTAAAATCTCATTAATTATTTGCATGTTCTGAAGGTTTGTTTTGCTCCTCCACCCCTCTTCCAATGCAGTTGAAGGCTTAAAGCAATTTAGATAGAAGTAAGTTAGTGCAAGAAATAATTTATATTCTGGCTTTGCCAATACATTACTTTAGAAAAAAATAAATTTATGTCTTGAGAGATAGATACACAAACTACTTTTTCCACTCAAACCTCAATTCTCTCTTTATTACTCCAAAGCGCTGCCTTGTCTTAACTTTCTTTGTCAAGTCTAGTTAGACATAAAAAAATCTGTGCTTAAAGACCTACAAAGAGAATAAATGTGGAAAATGTCTACTGTCGACACATTCTTCAAAAAGAACTTGGTCTTGTATTACAGATACTGGACAGATTCATGAAATACAAACAGACTTTCCAGATCTGCCCTAGCCATCTAGGACATAATCAAACTGATTTTCTATAAAGCAGAAGAATGTGAAGAGAAACTATGAAGTAGATACAGGATGCTCAGGCATTGTGGTCATGGACATCACACAAGCAGCTAAAATCCTTAGTTAATCCAGACTATCTCTAACAGTCCATATAAATTTCCTTTAGATTAAGGGTACTGAATACAAACTAAAACTTCTGTGTCTAATATCAATCTTTATTGCCCCAAAGTACACTGTAATAGCTTCTTTGCCTACAGGCTTCAAGATTACTGCGAGTGGCTTTTATACTCTCACAAACTGCCTTAAGCACTTGCTATCACCACCTGTAACATTATCAAGCTATGCACTTAAGTGACAGTCCAACGAGCCACTGAGTCCTTACATACAGATGCACTCAACCACCACAGGAAAATTCCTTTTGAAGTATTCTACCCTGTATTGCTTACTGATAATGTTGGCTTAAAGATTTCGGAGTGAGAACATTAAACAGGGTTTTAGCAAGAGTCCAGTAAACAGGCAGATGTCTAGAATTTTTTGATGGTGACAAACAAAATAGGTTTCTGAAGAATATATAAAAAATTTGCAGGGAAATAAACCAACTGCCCTAGGGGGAACAGGAAGGGCTGTCTAAGTTTTTCTTTCCCTTCAACAGCAAGACAGCAGAAAAGGTATTACAACATAAAACAACTTCAAAGAAAAAGCATTTTCAACCTAACCACCAGCAAGTTTAAATTAGTAACCACTTTCAAAGGGCAGGCTCTCCTCTCCTTTCATTCTTTCCTCGCATTAAAACTAATTTGCTTGATTAATAAGATAAAATAATGTTCTCCATATCCAGCTGTCTCTCAGGGGGAATAATTTCTCACTGGGCACCATGTCTAGTGTGGAAAAAATGAGAAACTAGAAAATATTTCTATTTGTGTCAGATCAGCAATTTCTCTTTTTGAAAGACAGCATGGTAACAGGCAGTCAGTATGTAATAACTCAAATATTTTCCTGTTGATGGGTTGCTGCTGTTGCTATACTCCGTCTTCCACATTTCCTCCAGGAGCTCCTAACCCAAGGCATCAATTTGCAGAGCTGCTAGCCTACCTAGTAATAGTGAAGCGTCTCACTTTGAAAGGTACCTGAAATAATGCACATAACATTCTTCCTTTTTCCTACTCCAGCTACACTTCATAGCTCCTATCACTGCAACTCATTCTACCTATTTGTTTTAATTTATTACTTAGATCATCAGTGAAGGCTGCTGAAGAATTTGACAAGCTTTTTCTCCATAAACCTGTATTTGCTCATCATCTACTAGTGTAACAAAAATGTCTCAATGAACCATTCTAAACATCTCAAGATTTTATTAGTAAAATAAAACTTAGGCTTCAAGCCTAATGACTGCAAAGTCACCTCCAGGCATCAAAAACAAAACAAAGCAAAACAGTGTTCCCTTCCTCAGACATATCACTGACACGACTGCTCTCAGCCTTCTCCCAGAAAACAGCAAATGAAAGCATTTTTCATACAAGCTGTGGTTTGCTCCAGTATTACAGTAAGTGATTTCAAAGACAACAATTATGCACTGAAGTTAAAAATACTTTAGAAGATGGAAAAAAACTGAAACTATGGTTTAGGCACAAAAATCCTTGATATTTGAAAGCTTCACAGACAAAATTAGTTCTTCATATGCCTGCATATGCATGCATTTTAGCACAGTTTAGGTATTTGTTTTAGATTCTAGAGCTACAATATATATGCTTTTAAAAACCCTGGAAAATATGAAGAGTATTACATTTCTCTTTCATTTATCCACTTAAGAAAATATGTTTTTCAATAATCAATAAAAATATTAAACCATATTACAGATACAAATTATGAAAATGACTGAACCCAAACAACAGAGGAAGGAAGAAAATAAACTGACAATGATACCAGCACAAATCTAAATTTAGATCAACATGCACATCAATCAAATGAATATTGTTTTTTAGGAGAGGAAATGTGAAGCCAACACACTGCACTAACTTAGCTCAATTTCCATATTGTTATCCATTTATCATTATAGCTTATTATTTAACTTCTCTCACATGTCTTTTTATGGCACTACATAAACAGATTTTCTATCAGTTTCCCTGAACAACCTCGTAAAAATAACTGAAGAAGCAAGGTGGCAAAGAGGGGACGACAGAGTAATTTATCATTTAAAAAATCAGACAAGAAAACATACTGCATATAATTTTTCAGATTCTGAGAATTTAATTTGTGGGATATCACCACTATCAGACTGATGTGAACGACTTCCTACATTTGAACTGAACACAGAGGGAGACACGGTTTTAACTGCTTATATCAGTCATGCACGACAAGGAGGGGGAAACTAACTACTGTCCCCACGTTTTATTTTGTTGTCTGAAGAAGGCAAAGTACGCTTGTCACATGCAGAGTTACTGTGTGTGGTCACTGAACTTTGATTTTAAGGGTAGTAAGCCTACTGGATCCTTTTCACACACTTTTTGCTGCGCTTCCAAACCACATCTGCCAGAGGGCTACCTGAGTGAGACTGACAAGTATAAAGTCATCCTGGTGGTAACCCTTACACTGTGGGTGATCTTAACGAAATTAAAGGGACATGATAGGTGATACCTATTCATGTTGTGTTCACTCTTTACTTACAGGACAATTAAGATCCTGACACTTGTCTCTTAATTTCAGCTAGAAGAATGCTCACTACTACGCCATGTGAACACTTTGCCTTAATTAACTGAAAATAGTACCGCCTTCCTATTTTACACAATTACTACAAACAAAGTCTATCCAAGATCACTGATGAATAAACAACTCTAGAGAAAACCATCCTGTTTTCTCATATTGCTTTAAATTAGCAATTCCACTTAAAGGATATTACAGCAGGAAGGTGTGTAACCAAACTCCTGCATCAGGGGAATGTAACAGGGTAGCTAGTACTGCTTCTGCTGCTGCCCATACTGCATACTTGGCTAGGCATGACTGTCACAACAAGGATATCTGATGGAGAATGCTGAGCCAAATCTGAAGTTTAAACCCTGCATGTTAAGTTCAGCTGCCTCTCAACCCAATGCACTGTAATAAGCCAGGCAGAACACTCACTGACACGTCTACACCGACACCGTTGTGTGACACACAAGCACAGAGCTGCCAGGAGCTGGGACTTGGAGGTGCTGGGCAACACAGCCACCCAGCAGCAGCAAATAACGCCAAAAATGTCTTCCAACATACAAAATATCCTCATGAAAGCAAGGTGAGCAACCCCATGGGACTTCAAACCACAAGGCAGTTATTTCCTCATTCTAAGGCCACACAGCATCAGGCCTCCACCTCCAGCGCATTTCAGCTATTGTGCTAAACTACTTTCCAACTTCAGGTATCCATGTGCTTTCAGGCATGCTCTCACAAGGCTCACACAATGCGAGCAGGTGGCTTTTTTCTTTGTATGTTCAAAGCAATATGAAAGATAGGATGTCAGAACTCCAAAAGCCCTTCCATAATAATGAAAATCCTCACTAAAATTCAGTAGCAATTGCCAACATAGAACTAAGAATATTTTACAAAAGCAGAAACCTCTCAAGTTCTCAGAGTAGTCAAAGCGCAATTTTAAGGAAGGAAAAGACTAAATTCACAGCAATATTAAAATTTTCAAAGAAAAATGATAAAAATCTTGACATTTACAGGCACTAATTAAACTTTTGCCAAAAACTACTACGAGATACAGCACCAGTCATTATGAATGTTTATACTAAAGGACAGACCACCTCCATGGAGAAAAGCTGGAGTCAGACCGATGTTATTTAACTTACTATTAAATTTACCAGCCAGACTTCCCTCCAGAGGATAACTGATATTACCTTTTCTTTTCACTAAAATGCTTTAATAAATGTGCAAAAATGTACTAGGACCATGATTTAGCTATACCACTTAACCAAGTTTCCTGTTATGATACAAAAAGGATGCCTTCCCTACGTAAGAGTGATAACCAGCACTGGTTTTGCAATTCTTCTTTGGTATCACCTCATTGTGCAAAACTAAAACAAGATACATTTTTGGTATTAATAGCTAAAGGGCATTCTGTAACTTACACATTTCCTCATGAGTACAAATCCTTCCAGTGCTTAAAAGGTCAACAGTTGTTCTAACATGGAATACTACTGAACAAATAACCTATGCCTAACAATTACACAAACCGAAATGAATCTTGTAAGACATTCTTATTTCATGGCAAAAGTAGCTAATTTTTCCGTACTTAAGTTGCTACGCTAGCATTAACTCAGCATCTTGGAAATTAATATATACACGTTATATATAAAATATATAAAAATGTAAAATATATATACTATTATATTATATAGATCATTTACTTATCATATATATCTATTTAAAAATACTTGTCTTTGTGTTGCTTCCAAAGGTCTTCATCTTTGCAAATACAAGAGGAAGCACAGCGAAGCAACATATAATTAATCTGGAAAAGCCAGATTTTTCCATGGATGTAATTCTAAAATGGAGAAACTGAGATTAACAATGTCCCATGTGAATGGCTGTTTGCTGTCAAGGGAAACATGAATGTTAGAAAAGTGAAAAAACTCAACCAACAACGTGAGTAAGTAATTATAAAAATAACAAAACAAGCTGTATGGCAATCAACAGTGAGGGAGAAGAGAAAATAAATTTTGAGAATAGGACACTGAATGGAAAATTAATTTTGTGGATGTCAGTCCTTACTGCCAAAATGGAGTAACAGCCTTAGAACAATTCTCTACAGTTTAAAGAAATTAAAATAAAATATTTGAGCCAAAAGAAAAAAAAGGCAATGTTACCATCTGAGCCAGAATGGTCCTTACCTAAAAATCCTAACAGAATTTCTTCATCTATTCAGCATATCACTCTTAAATAATAATGAAAACCTTTATGACTAGAACTAGCGTACAGGACAGGAGCCACATTTACATCTTTTCAGCATAAAAGCATGCTGCAGCATGATCTGGGCCAGCAAGCTGTAATTTCAGTATCAGGGAAAGCAGAACACATTTACAAATTCAGCATAACAAGGGCACGAGTACAACTCCCAAACTCAAAAACACCTATTATCCACTGCTTATTTTTCCTTGATACTATAGAAGTTATTGGATTTTCAACAGAGTTCTAACACAGTTCTTTGCAACTGACTATTGAGGAAACTAAGATACAACAAGAAATACATTTTAGATATGAATCACAAGCTGCTAGAACAGATACAAATCATAAAATATTCAGAGGAGCTAGGTCAGAATTGGGCATCACACTGCTCAGAGTAACTAAGTGCAAGGTACAGAGGATCTACCCAGCTGGAATTGTGCAGACGCACCACGTAAATAATGCTGAAAACAATCCCAGGACAAGATGTCCAAAATCACCCAATATTCATTTTCTAAAGCAACTTGAGCTCAAAAGACATTATCTGGCACTAAAAAATTTGTATGAGTTAGGAGCTCAAGTCTCTTGCAAGTATGAGAACAGATGACATTTTTAGACCCAGAAGCAGTAAAATTCTAAATAGTCACTAAATGAGCAGCAAGATTCAGCCTAGGAAACAAGACACGCAGTACAAAGAAAGAAAGTGTTGCTGAAACATTCAGGAGAGAGAATTGTAGAAACTGAAAAAAAGAATAATGCAGAGAACAAGGGAAGTGAGCAGACACATTCTCCCAACTGTGCCAATAAAGATCTTCATTAATGTCCATGACTTCTGAATGTTAGAATAGTCTGCAGTAGGTTTACGTAAAGTTAAACCCTAAAACACATTAAAAGAATGCTAAAGCTCCAAAATCAAAGACTCTGATAGAAAACCATCAGAATTGGGTACTTCATTTGGCCCTGTTAGACCTTGTGAGCCTAATGAGTCTTTTTAACAAAGTCAGCTTATTTTTCAAAATACAGTTCAAGAAGCTGCATTCAGGGTGATCTTATCAACTCACCACTGAGCTTTGACCTTCAGATCTACAGATGACCTACCACCATTTGGGAATGCAGTAATAGTCAATGTCAGGACATTACTTCCTCTGTATAGAAAGCAAGACAGTAGATAAAAGATGGAAGAGGACCAAGAAATACACTGCAACTTCCAAATGTCTGGACTTCCTGCTCCCAGCAAAACAGAAAAACATATTCTAACATACAATGATGATTCCTGAATTGAATTTGGAAGTACAACAGAGGTGTGTGCTATAGCAATTGCCATTATCTCTACCCCTGTGCACCCAGTGTCTCTTTACATGCACATGCTTCTACTCCCTTATGCTCCACTCTGCTTCAAGCCTCTCTGCATTTCTCTTCCCCCCACATCAGACCCATAAGCCTCAACCTTTCACAGTTCTATTCTCTGTCACCATCTGGATTTCCCTCTCCCCTTGTGTTGCCATTCTCAGTCCTAAGACCCTGTACCATCAGTCTCCTGGTTTAGGACTCCTGCTGTTCCCCGGTATTTCTACCTTCTCATTACCTTCTCTCCCCACTTTTCACTACCCTAAAAGCCAAAATACCAGTCAAATTCTTTCTCTTCCATTCTGTACTGATATAGAAACAGGTATAAGAACAGCACATTTTTCTGTTTATGCTGGGTGCCTGCACATGGCTCTTTTTGCCCACTCTTCCCTATCTACCCTTTGAGGATGATGTCATCTGTTCACACCATCTTAACTAGCATCTGCACAGCAATGGCTTATAAGCATGTCTATCCATCCACCTACTCCTGATTGCCTCCATATGGTACTGCTTCTTTTCCTGATTTTCTCTCCAGAAAACTTAAGCTTAATATATGTTCACAACTCAGCTCCTTATCATTCCTCTCAAACACTTTTTGCACATAAAACTTCTGCCAGTATCACCTCCTGTGATAAAGGTAGTCTTTCGTGACCCCTTTGCTTGTGTTTGAACCATATATCCATGCTGTACCCAAGATCCTGTTACAATCTTCCTCCATGTGTACATCTTTTTCTAACAGTACAGCTCATCCAATACCTCCATCTTTGTTCAGGCACACACTTAAGAATTAGGGAGATGGAGATTCATCTGTCTAAATTTAGACAGGCTTCCTTACTTATCCTTAGTCATACTGAAAGTGAAGCAAGTAAATCTCTTTAATATATCAGTATTTATGCTTGCATTTCAGGAATCCTCTTTATCACCTCACCCTTAAGAGCTGTGCTGGTATCATTGGTTTCAAGCTCCTGGGAGGGAGATGATAAAGAGACAACTCAAAGGGCTAAATCAGTTGCTACTCAGCATAGCCAGCTGGTACCTACTGATCTTTGTTCAAAATTTCTGCAATATTTATTTACATATCTTCTGCATGTTAAAGAGTATGGAACAGGAAGCATGCTAGATGGATATGCAGCTATTTTCAAAAATAAATAAAGTATGCTGTTACCTAAAGATAAATAATATATTGGATGTCTGTCTGAAAGAAAAAGCAAAGAGAGGAAGTAAAGACATCTGAGTTACGCAACTTCATTTTATAATTGCATTAGCCACTTAAAAACAGAGGATCCCATCAAAATTTGACCCAACCTGCCATCTTAATAAAGTTACTTATGCAAGAACTCTGCTTTAACATTTAGTACTTTAACAAACCTTTAAAAAAAATCCTTAGAAATCTTTTAAATCAAGGCCAAAAAAAAAAAAAGTGCCCCACAAGCATCTGAGATTAAAAACTATCCACAGGACATTTTATATTCAGGTGGTCTTAAACTATTTGTTTCAGCAAACTGATTTTTAAAAAGTATTATTTGGCGTTTATACTGAATTTATTTCCAAGTTTTATTGAGCACCAGTACCAATTAAAATAGATATTGTTCTATACTTCTCATTATGTGGTAGTGAGCATGGCTTATACCAATAGAACAGACTCAGGAATAAGTTACAAAACTAAAAGTGAAAATGAAGACACCCCTTGCAAAGTGAAGGTCAAGAACATCATGCAAGACATCTTTACAAATACCTGTGAAGTCTCTAGCAAAATTCATGTGGAACATACAAGACTTTTTTAGAAGTTTACGTTTCAACACAGTTAATAACCAAAACCAAAGTTAATAACTATTCATACGTTGTACGTGGTGATGGAGCCTAAAAATCATTCTTTTCTGATCATGAATTAACTATCAAGCCATTTTAAAGGTCTGAATAATCTCTGTGAATCCTAACATAAATTTGCCTAATACACATGTGGGTACCAAGTTGTCCTGAATATAATTTATTGCATACAAGACCTGGATGACCACTTGTATGTAAACATGTAAGGTGAAATTAGAGCACGTCTTAAATAGGCACTATTATTTCAGAATGTATTTTGGACAAAAAAAACCCCAAACAAACAAACAAAACAAAGAAACAACAACAAAAAACCCCAAACACCATAAAGGCTCAAAAATGGAAAGTAGGCAAATTCAAATATAGATTGTTGGAAGCTTTCTAAGCAATAAACATTTAATCCCTTTTTTCAGTGCCATGTGGTTTCCAGTGTACACAAAGTAAAGAGTGAAAAGGTAAAAATAAAACAGGCATACCCTTAATATATTCCAGAATTAATAAATCATTTGTAAATTTAGTCCTTTTAGAAAAGAATCCTTATATAAATCGGGGGGAGGGAGGGCATCAATCCCATATATGAAGCACAATTTAAGCCCAACATCACTGACCAATCAAAATTAGTGAATGCACTGCATCTCTCTGCAGTGAGGAGAAGCGACAAGGTAGGCTGTCATTCTGCAAAAGCTGCCCATCGCAAGCTTTCCTCTCAGAAGCACTGCTCTTCTTTTTTAGAAAGCTTGAATCTCAGTGGTGTCTCTGGAGACAAGAAGCCTTCAGTATGTTAAATTACTTTCATTATGTATTTTCAGATGCTTATTGATTCTACCGTAGGAAGAGTGGGAGACTGCAGCAGCCTGTAAACCAGAACTAAAGCAGTTGTATACATTAGCAGTATGCTGAAACAATGGCACAATACAGGCACAAATTTTCATTAAGGTCATTTTTTGAAGATATGCTTATTACCCTCTTTCCCTTCTACTCTGCTAACAAGTGAACAAAATGAATCCCTCCAACCTGGAACTGCTTCACCTGCATCGAGAATTTACCAAATCTTTAGTGGAGGTAAGACCTGTTCCTTATTATGGTATGCAGAATAAGCAACCTTTAACCAAATTAAAAATTGGAGAAAAGAAGGCAAGAGATCAGATTCAACTTATATTAAGCACTATTATATTGTTATATTTGAGACCAGGAAATATTCAAATGCTATTTCCCCTTCCCCATTAAAAATACAAGGATATAAAAATGTTATTCTGTATGAAAGTCTTATAGAATATTAAGAACTTGTTTTGTTAGTACAACATAGAGACAGGACAGTTTAAGCTCTAACAGCACCGGGGAAAACAACCACATAATGCAACCGGGAATATGTTTTTCCTCCCTCAGCAGTATTTCCAAATATTGGCAGTTAAATATGTTTCAGATTTATTCAGTTACTCTTTGAAGGATCAGATAGTCTGTAATTAGTGTATACTTACTGCTTTATGAAGGTTGGCTAATATGACTAATCTCTGATTGCTCAAGAAATCCCCCTTTTTGTTGTTTTATTTTAACTTATTTCTTTCATTACCCTGTGCATTCAAGCCATTTATTGAAAGCATGGATTTGCTAAACATTTATTTCAAGAAAGGAAATTATAACAGTGTGCAAGTTAAACAAAAGCATATTTTCTAAAAGGCTCATTAACTCTGTTCAATTTCTCATTAAAAGACAAGAGAGTTGTATGTATAAACTACCTGCTCACAGAGCTATAAAACTACATTTTCTAGCTTTAGTCACAGACACTCTACATCCAACAATTATTTGCTTCCAGCCAGGATTTTTTGTAACCTGCACTATCCAGAGAACAGGAAACTTGTCCAAAAAACCTAAATTCATGTAATCTGACAGCAGAATATGATTTTACTAGCAAATAGGGAGGACACTAACTGATTTTCTATTGTAATCTACAAGGTCCAATTTTAGAGAGTTTTTATTAATGAAATAAGTGATATTAGAAAATATATTCTTGCATTACTTTATTTTTGAAATTATAAGCCCTACTTTTAACCTTTTTTTTCCTCCCCTTCACAAGGGCATGCAGCAACTAATTCAGTTTTACTACTGACAATATGAAGAATGCAGTTGACCGGGTATCTTTGTAGCTGTATGACCTACAAGCAGCAGGATGCATCCCTAAAATGTATTCTTAAGACATAAAGGAATTAAAAACAAAACATGGAACACACTTGCATTACCATTTACGTGCATGACACTTCAACAATATACATGGAAGACTAACACAACTGCTCAGATTTTCATTAAAAGAAGAGTGCAATGATTGATTCTTAAAATGGTGAGCATTTCTTAAAGAGGGATTTATAATTTAAAACCAGAATTGTGGAAACTACTGATGCATGAAGAGACAATGAAACATGAAATCCCAAAAGGAGAATATGCATACTTCACCAGCAAGCTGAATAAAGGTTTAACCAAGCTTTTTCAATACTACTCATTAAATAACTTGTCATAATGACTAAAGGATATTTTTCTCTCAATTTTATGATGTTATGTATTCTCCTTAAATCAAAATAAACCAAATTAGGTAACTCATGGTTACTCTCAAAGCACATGAACTGGATTTTATGATGTATAGCAACTTCTTTCACTAAGCCATCACTCAAAAGTAATGAGCAGGAATATTACAGAAAGAAATATGCAACCATAAACTAAAGGATGTCTACATACACTATGAAAACAGAGATCAAAAATTATTTTTCTTTAAACCTGGAAAATAAAAACAGGCTTCTACAAAATGCAACAGGGGAAAGAAATTAACATCACTTAAAAGAAGGTTTATTTGTTATTGCTGGCTTGAAACTCAGAACAGACAGGCAGAATATGCCCTGGTCTGTAGAAGTATCTGAGGCAATTAAGAAGTCCCCATGTATAATCAGAATTTTTTGCTGCTGAACTGCAGGAACAAAAAAAAAGGAAAACAAACCCTGCAAGAAATGAAATAAGAGCCCAGCTACCACTCGATTTCCAGGTTACAGTGCATGTCAAAAATCTCTCAGTGACACCATGTATCAATTTATGACAAGCTGCTGCCACGCTGTGCCAGGCCCTTGAGACACAGAGAACAGGTAGGTGCCCCAGCTCTGCCCGCACGGCGCTGGGTGAACGAGCCCCTGCCCTCAGCTCTGCTTCCCTTTACCCGACACCGAGGCAATGCAACAAGGAGGTGATGCTTAATCTATTCGTTATGACTTAGCACATCTGAGGTTTTCTGTTTTCACTAAATCTCAGTTGGTATAATGTTAGGGTGAGACTGTCATCTATTTTAGCCAATCTGCTTTTGATTTTTTCCTGGCTTTTGCTAATACAAAAGAATTTCATTTATCCAGCAATGCATTTGGAATGGTTTCTTAAAATCCATTCTCAGTCAGGACAGCATACAAGAGGAAATCGTATTCTTGAGGGTTAACGTAAACTGAATAGAGGTTGCCTAAATTAGAAATGAAACAAAGCTTTTGAAATATTTCTTGTTTCATTTCACACCTGAGAGTAATACGTGCTAATTTACATCTTTTTTATTTAAGAGGCACATGTGAAATAACTGTTGAAGAATACCAAGAATTTTCATCATACAATTTGCAATTAATAGTATTGTTCAATTGAGGCTTTTCAGAACTGCAGATGAAATCTATTTGCATACTGTATCCCAAGTGTGCTTAATTCATACTTTCATTTTAAAAGAGCTCAATTTTGTTCACCTTAGTGCTATCCACTCTAATGTATTCAGAATAGAACAAAGGTCGACATTCAAATTTATTTTCATGCCAAGTATATCCCCTCTTAAATTTAGAGCTACCTGAAAAAAAAAACCAACCCTCCAGTATCATAACAAGAAATTGAATAACCTCTCTTTTATTTATTCAATCAATTACAAACTCAAGAGCTGGCTGACAATATAAATAACACAAACGTCAGGTATTACATGCAGATGCTGTATTTAAAACTTACCAGCATGTGTAAAACAAAGCAGATGAGAAACAAAATTTAAAAATCTTGTAGATAAAATAAATGCTTTTTTGAAACTTACTTATTCCTAAGAGAAACATGCTATGTATGTAAATCTGTAAGGTTTAATTGCAGTTTGTTAAAGAAAACAAAACCAAAACCTGAAAGAGACAATTTTCTTTCTAAGTATTATTTTCTAAAATTATTCACTTAAACCTCTGGAATAAAATTAAATACTCTTCCATTCCACTGATTTCTTGATGAAATTGAATATTCAAATCAGAAAAAGGAAATGTAGTATTTTACAATAAACTCAGTTCCCCCAAACACACGTAAGTTTTGCATTTGAAATTATATATACTTATATAAAATTGTTGTAGTGGCAAGCATCATACACATATGCATAAAAGATAAAAATGAACAGACAATTTCAAGCCCTGTAAAAATCTGATGAATTACAGAACTTCACATTTCAGTCCACAACACTACTGTAAACTTCATAAGAAAGAGGTGGATAAATTGGCATAAATGATTTAAACGTTCTTTTTATGATAAATAAGCAACAGTGCTCCATGTTCCTATCATTTCCTTTTTCCCCAAGAGCTTTTTAAAATGATCATGATTACTAATTTGGTAATACTTAACAACATTCTTCTAAAAAGACCCTCAAAGCAGTACAAAGGCTATGCACAAGTATAGTTTATTCAATAAATGAGCCCTTTGTGAAAAACCACATCACTATAAACAAAGCCTTGCCTCCCTAAGTGGAAGCTTTTCAGTTTTTTTCTTTTTTCAAACAAATCCTGCTTTCTTTTAAAAAGGAAAGAGCTTATTCTAGATCTTCAGGCTTTTGAGTCCATGCCAACTAAAGCTCTAAGCATACAATAAATGAAGAGTTTGGTAAGAATATTCCTTTTCCTTCCTCCTCCTTCCCCAGCATTTATCTACAGTAAATGTTAAAAAAGAAATCAAACAGTTCCATATTTTATTTCACCTTTCAGGAGAAAAACCAACTGCAACAAAAGAATGTGTTTCTCCCCCGTTCTGGAAGTCAACATGCAGTCTGAATCTAACATTACAGTTCGAGATGCCATTGATGACATCGATACCAACATGTACCAACCACTGTCATATCCATTGAGCTTTCAAGTTTCTCTCACTGGATTTTTGATGTTAGAAATTGTTTTGGGACTTGGCAGCAACCTCACCGTGCTGGTACTTTACTGTATGAAATCCAACTTAATCAATTCTGTCAGTAACATAATTACAATGAACCTTCATGTACTTGATGTAATAATTTGTGTGGGATGTATTCCTCTAACTATAGTTATCCTTCTGCTTTCACTGGAGAGTAACACTGCTCTCATCTGCTGCTTTCATGAGGCTTGTGTCTCTTTTGCAAGCGTTTCAACTGCAATCAACGTCTTCGCTATTACCCTGGACCGATACGACATCTCCGTAAAGCCTGCGAATCGAATTCTGACCATGGGAAGGGCTGTGATATTAATGACATCAATATGGATCATTTCACTTTTTTCCTTCCTGATTCCCTTCATTGAAGTCAACTTTTTCAGTCTTCAAAGTGCAAGTACTTGGGAAAATAAGACACTTCTGTGCGTGAGTACAAATGAGTACCACACTGAACTAGGAATGTACTACCACATTCTCGTTCAGATCCCAATATTTTTCTTCACTGTTATAGTAATGCTAATTACATACAGCAAAATACTCCAGGCCCTAAATATTCGGATTGGTACAAGATTTACAACGGGACAAAAGAAGAAAGCCAGAAAGAAAAAAACTATTTCTTTGACCACTCAGCATGAGACTACAGATATGTCCCACAGTAGTGGAGGAAAAAATGTTGTCTTTGGTGTAAGGACTTCCGTGTCTGTCATAATCGCTCTACGCCGAGCCGTAAAACGGCACCGGGAGCGACGAGAACGGCAGAAGAGAGTCTTCAGAATGTCCCTTCTGATTATCTCCACATTCCTTCTCTGCTGGACACCCATCTCTGTTTTAAACACCACTATCTTATGTTTGGGCCCAAGTGACCTTTTGGTAAAGTTGAGATTATGTTTTCTAGTAATGGCATATGGAACAACTATATTTCATCCTCTACTTTACGCATTCACAAGGCAAAAGTTTCAGAAAGTTCTGAAAAGTAAGATGAAAAAGCGAGTTGTTTCAATAGTGGAAGCAGATCCCATGCCAAATAACGCTGTAATACACAATTCCTGGATAGAGCCTAAAAGGAACAAAAAGATTACCTTTGAAGACAATGAAGTGAGGCAGAAATGTTTAGTACCTCAGGTTGTCACTGACTAGATTTCAGTATTCACCAAAACACATCAAATGGAATATTTGAACAAATTGTAAAAAATACTGCCAAATAAGAAAAACTTTTTTAACTATTGGCGAGACTGTATATTTTCAATATATATGTTCAATAGAGTAGGTCTTGTATATTCAATTCCTTCATTATGTAAGATATATGTTGCATGGCTGTTTGTTAGCGTAACACCATGTGTATATTTGTCAAAAATATTCAAGTCCTCTTTTTTTAGAAAATAAATAGCCTTAAAGAAGTGCGAACTTTTAAAAATATTTGTATGGCTCAGTTTCTCTGTAAATATAAAAGAATTTTTAAGCAAAAATTGCACTCGGGAATACTTTTCTATAGCACAAAATAAGCATTTTGCATGATATGGTATTTTTAAATTTAATACGTTATTGATCAGACATTTTCTGAATGCTATGCAGCTACAACCTGGACACATTTTGATCTCATATCTAGATAGTTACTTATTTCTACTTTCTCCAGTATGTGACTATCATGCACACGCAGAGAAAGCCATTTACATGATGTCCTTCAGTGAATGATTCAAAATAAGTTTTGATATGGGGGAAAAGAATTCATGCTGGTCCAAAAACTGACAGTATTTTTAAGAAAAGTAAAAAGTCCTGCATATGCAATCTCAGATCCACAGTTTCTACACAGAAAATACACAACTTTGAATAATTACAAAGGGGGCGAAAGGCTACATGAAGGAAGAAAACATGGACAAGAAAGCTATTTGACTTGATGCTAAAAGACAACCAACCAGCAGAGTCATTCCTGTGCAAAGACTTAGATTTTTCACAGTGAAGAGGTTTAGTTAGACCTCTAGTGTGATGCAGGGACCCCTTACATAGAAATTTTTCATTCATACCATCTATCTACATAGATAGATATGACTGTTAAGTGCCACAGCTAAAGCAGAAGACAATTTTTCTTGCCCTCAGTAACTGTATTATTTTCAGTGTGTTCAGTTCTAGCCATGCACCTGCCTTGTCACAAACCAATCACCAATACTGCTAGCTACTCTATTCCTGTATTCCTTGGGCAGCCATGGAATTTTCAATTTCATATTAAACCTGCACTGAAGAATCAAGAAGCCTAAGGAGTTACCATCATGCATAGTCCTGTAAGCAAGAATTAAGATATTCATCCAAACAAAAGATTATTCAAGTTGTTTGCATCATGACATGCTTAAAAAATCCGTAATTTCAATGAACAATGGCAGGGAGGGGAAAACAAAATGAAAAGCTGCAAAATCAATGAGCATAATTTCACTCGTCTCCTTACATAAACTGATCAGTGTGTCACCAGCTAACAGTATATCTAAAATGCTAATTCTCAATAACTATTATCTTATATAAAAAAGAAAAGCAGAGCATACCTTTGAATACGAGAGCTAGTTTGACCAAAGTATTACATAAAAAATTAGGATTTCTGAAGCATTTTTAATGAAGTTGCATATAGAAAAGAAGTGCAGTTTGAGGGGAACAAAAAGCTCTTTTCCACTACATCACTCGATTATTAATCATATGTGTATTGCTGCAACTGGTTTTGTGCTTTAAAAAAAAAATACTTGTAATGTGCCTTAGTTTACTTGGGCTCATGCCTTAGCTTACCAGAACAGAAGATATAAAAAATAATATAACAACTCCATATTCCAGAAAGAATAGCCACTTATAATAATCCAAATTCTACCTAGAAATTTTAGCATTTTTGGGAAAACTAGCCCAATGATACCTGCATTCAACTGTACCCATTTAGAGTATTTTTGTCATCCAAGCTATCTCTAAACTCTTACAAGAATTGAAATCCTACATCTTATTTGAGAGGTTGCAGAAGTAAAATGTTGGTTGGAAGTAAAATGCAATGGTTTTCTGCAATAAGCTTGGGGGTTTTTTTAATGCCATATGCTCCACATTTACCACTTTAAAAAAATTCTTTTTAGAATAACTTCTTAATGTACCCAAAATACTTAAGCAGAAACTATTATTTTTCCTTTTTTGTACCCCTTCTTCATCTCACTTTCAAGCTACCCTCTGTATTTTAAACACTAGAAGGAGGAGAAGGTGGGAAGTGTAAGGTTAATATCATAACATGATTTCAGTGATTACTTATCTTCCAATATAGCATTTTTAAATCAATGATACTATTCATTCATTTTAAAAAAAGGAAAAGAGAAATCATAATGAACACATGAATAAGTCTACATCATGTCCTTATCTGAAATAAGCATTAAAGAAAAGATTTCAGACTTGAAAGGTTTCTTGACAACATAACTTTACTTTTTAAAATTAAATAAAACCTCAAGAATTACACATTTAGTGTTAAAAGCTCATTCATTAGAAAGTCAGATGCAATGAAGCAGCACTTCATAGCAGAGAAAGAGCAGCCTAGGAATTAGTCAAAGAGATTAAGTCCGGTTTTAAAGGCTATGTCGATCACAGTCATTGATTGCCTTTAGGAATATAAGCAAGTTAATTTTTACATTCACTATTCTTCATCTTCATTAATTTTTTAAAAAATGGACTTATACCACATTGGAGTACACCATGAGGGCTGCAGAAGAAAATTCTGCATACAGCAGGGAGTAATACAAGTAAGAACATGTGCAATCCTACATACACACAGAAGCCATTATAAAACAGAATCATACATGAACTGTACCACATGACAGATTTAACACAAAAAAGACAAAATAAAGAGTAAATACTGAAGACATGCTGCATATCCTACAGACACAAGAGGATTTCAGGAGAGATATGAAGGTGTGGGTGCTTGACAGATAGACTAAAACAGAATGCGAAGAGGCAGCATCGCTGAAGAAAGAAGGGCAAATATATGCCATAGTATTGTACAATAAGAAGCCCACTACATTCTTAAAAATGATCTCACCACAGTGAGTCATTAGTTCAATTACATTTCACACCACTCAGCCTAAGGCAAGCAGAATTGTACAGGACTCTAAAAATATTAATTCCAGCAAAGACATCTCAGAATCACAAGCAAGCACTGCCAATTTCCACACGTTCTTTGTCTCTGAAGTATTGGCTGGTCTCTGACTATGTCAGTTTTTAACTGAAAATGCATTTATTCAATTTTACATGGTAAAATGAGGTTATCCCACACTAAAAATACCAAAATAAGCACAGTACGTGCAGTGCCAGTATCTATTAGAATATTCAAGAAGCACACCCTCACACACTAGTACAACACAAACCAGTGAAACAGAAATGTAAATACATCACAAATGCATGGTTTCCAGTACGCAACAATTTTTATGGATTACAAGGCACTGCTACATGGTCAGATGTTCTGTTTACTTTATTAATGCCAGAGCAAGAGCAGCCACTTCAGTACTTTCTAAATATATTAGATTAAAAATGCATGCATCTACATACATATCAGATCACTACACCTCTCTTCCTTCATTTTTACATAAATACACACATCTATGTCACATATAATTATTATATATCCATATACACCAAAAGTTGGGTTCAACATCAGCTTCTATTTTATATTTATAGAGAAGTTTTTGGTAAAAGTATCACTGAACTGGACTGACAAGCACTATGTCCCACCATGCATATACTTAAACATCTTATCTTCCCCACCCTTGTTGGTTTTCTTTCTTTTAAAATGAAATAATACATTGAAAGGCTATAGAATGTGCCTGGACACAAGGAAAACATTTTCTACTGTGTTAACCATTGCATATATTATATTGCTCTACACATAATACTGATTTTTAAACATTAGTAGATGCTCCAATCATCAAAATTCTTTGACAGCTAATATTCTAGACCTAAGTTTGTTTCCTCTGTGGAAAGTTTTAGTTGCCAATTGCCATTAAACTCTTTTGAAAGGAGAGAATAGAGCATTCTTTAGCAAAGTTTCAATGCAGTATTAAAAAATCTAGAATACATTAGATTATCTTTCTGTCACCCATTATTCAGACAAAAGACCTCCAACATATGGCTAAGGACAATCAGCTTCTGTCTTAAAGCCTTTCAGCTTTGTAACAGCCAGATTGTACTCCTACTTCACACATTTTGCCATAATATCACCGAATGTATTTGTCTAACACCAAGAGGAAAGAAGAATCTGACTCTGTAATTACCTTATCCTTTTTCTACTTCATAGAACACTTGTGCATTTCAAGAAGCAAAATTAAACACAGGGTTTGGTTTGGTTTTGGTGGGGGAAGGTTGAAAGAAAAAAAAGGAAAAAGCATGTAATAACTGACTAACACGAAAATCAAAATCACTCACATCCAGTGTTAAATAAGAAGGATGTGAAGAAGGTGAAGAGTACAGGTCCAGTGGAAAAGGGAAGAAGGAAGTGCTATAAGGCAGTTGTGGCCATCAGGACCACAGAAAGGTGGAGGACAACATGCAGTTGCTGTGGAAAGCATTCTGACCTTATTTTTTAGGTTATAACAGACAAACAAACACAAAGACCTTATCTTTGAATTATTGAGTGTGATATGTGGTTGTGCCAAAATTGCAGAGGAGAGGGGAGAACAAGGCAAATGGCAGCTCCCGAAAAGGCTTTTGATTTAACAAATGATACACAGAATAACCAACAAACCAAAAGCGTGCATTATTCTACTACCTCTTTTCCTACAGATAAAGTATACATTTTACTGAGTACAAAGTACATGCAGAGTACAAGCATTACAAGAAAAGGCCTGAAAGGTTAAGCATCTGCTCCCTGTGATAAATTTTAAAATATGCTATTGAATTTTCCCTTTAGTCAGTTAATTTCAGTTTGTCTGGATGCTTCGACTGTGTTTCACTACCACAGTAGGTCTTCAACTACTGCTTCCTTATCTCAATTTAATTATTTTTGTAGAACAATAAATTGAAGGAGAAATATCATTAGACATCCTTATATTCTTTGCTAAAACTACACTTCAGTGATTATTATAAATTGAAACAGAAGATATATCTTCTTGTGCATTTATTTGTAGATTTCTGTATCAGCTATCTTCCTATTTTAGACAGAAATTCTCAGACAATGAAAAGAAATTCACTCAAAATATAAAAACTAGAAGATTTACAGTGAACGTTGTGTGGTACATACAGAACCCAAAATTATTTTTAAAGATTTTTTTAATATTTTGAATTAATTTTATCCTTTGCATATAACCATTTCTATAGCCCAATTCTGATTCCTGACACTGCAGCCAGGCAAACAGGCAAGCAGGCAAGCAGGCTGAGAACACAAAGCTGTTGGCAAACAGCACACCCTCATTTCCTTTCCAAGATCGGTTTCTGGAAATACACTTTTGGTTTCTGTTACCCTAATATGATCTCTACCTTCCTACCATATATTGTAACAGTTTAACTTGATACCATATCTGATAAACAAATCAATGTCACTGCTGAAACAACATTGCTGTAAAATCTGTCACTCTGGCTATGTCAGACTGCTATTAACAAAGCTATATTAGCACAATTTTACTTTTAACTCTACCAGGATCTCTCACAATCTGTTGTGAGATTTTACTTCAAATTAAACTCAATTGCAACTCAATTAGTACGTGGGTAAAAAGCACAGTAACCTACTGCTACTCTGCACCACAGTTTTCTTTCAAATCTTATTTCAATATATTTTTCATAAATCCCTGTCACAAATAGAGAGAAGAAGGGATAAGTAGAAAAAAAGGACAGCTTCCCACATTAGTAAGTTATTACAAACATCAGCAATACTTTGTGTACTAGGCTTCATTTACAATGGTCTGAAAACATGCATAAAGCAAAAGAAAATGGGAGAGGAACACTATTTGCAATGTATGTACCATCACAAAATAAGAGGTGAATGTGAACACTGCTGTTGTAGAACACCTTAATAATAATGAGGAAGATTATTACTCCTGCTAATGGCTCTAATACCTAGTAAGTGAGACCTATCAATGAATGAGAACAAACAAAACAAAGATGTGAACATTAGTTGACCAGAAGCTCAACATGACCTGGAAACGTGCACTTGAAGCCCAGAAAGCCGACTGTATCCTTGGTCTTATCAGCATCAAAGGAATCTGATCAGCAGGCAGAGGCAGGTGATGCTCTCTCTACTCTTCTCTCATGAGACCCCACCTGGAGTGTTGTGTCCAGCTCTGGAGCCCCAACACAAGAAACATGTTGACCTGCTGGAGTGAGTCCTGAGGGTGTTGGAGATGATCAGAGGGTTGGAGCACCTCTCCTATGCTGACAGGCTGAGAGAGTTGGGGTTGTTCAGCCCGAGAAGAGAAGGCTCTGGGGAGACCTTGGAGCACCTTCCTGTACCAATGGGACCTACAAGAAGGCTTTTTTACAAGATCGTGTAGTGGTAGGACAAGCGGGAATGGCTTCAAAGCAAAAGAGGGCAGGTCTAGATTAGATATTGGAAATTAATTCTGTACTGTGAGGGTGGTGAGGCACTGGAACAGGTTACCCAGAGAAGCCATGGATGCACCATCCCTGGAAGTGTTCCAGGCCAGAATGGATGGGGCTCTGAGCAACCTGGTCTAGTGGAAGGTGTCTAAGCCCATGGCAGGGGCTTGGACCTAGATAGCCCTTAAGGTCCCCTTCCAACCTAAACCCTTCTGTGATTCTATGAAGAGAATCTGTGTGCAGAGATTATATTTATGGACATATAACCTCATACAGTCCAAATTATCAAAATGGAGGTGTACAGCTCATCTGCAGTTGTATCAAACATGGATGAAGTACAAAAAAGTGCACATGAAGACAAGTTAAAGACATCTTTAGAAAGATTAATATATTCATAAACTTCTACCAAATCTTGCCTCAATTGTACAGTGCACAGTGAAGATTCCAGAGCAGTTTAAATAAAATAGAAGTGGAAAACTTTTGATTCAGTCACTGATTTTTTATGTCCCAGATTCTTTTTCAGTCAAAAGTTTCTACAACTTTAGTTTGTGAATCAGGTCTGCTTAAACTGGGCAAGAGGGGAATCTCTGAAATTGTAGACAACCTGCCAGAGAAACAGTATGTTCTCAAAATAATAGGAAGTGCCTTCTTTTAATGAGGTTAGGTTTTCACATTTTCCCCTGAGATAACATGAAAAAATACATGAGACCCTGCTGGCTTTCAGCTGAAGAAGGTCTACCTTTAAGATAACAAAGCCACTAATCAGATTTAATGCCTGTGAATAACTGAAGGCTGGACCTGAATGGTAAATACATAAGACAACTGAACTACTTTATGTTTCAAACAATAACTGAAATGAGTCGATAAAGTGCTTAAACAATACTTGAAAATTATGTGCATGAGTCTAGAGACGAAGAGGAAAAACTACTCCTGTGAAAACAGCCTATTTTTAAAGCTGTTTCCTATGAAGAATGAAATCTTTTTCTACACTTCTCATTACTTTGTATTACATACCGTAACACCTTCACTGATCTTTTAAGCAAGACAGCAACAACAGTTACAGGGATACTGGTTCCTGTCCAGGACCTGAACAAAGATTAGTCTTCAGTCTTCTTTTCATAGCTATTTGGTTAGACTTTTTAAACCAGAACTGGCTCATACTTTAATTAGAAATGAACAGAATAAAATTGGTTATTATATTTAAGATTTGAACAACCAGTATTTATTTGAGGAATTACAACAAAATTGTGTATATAATCCAATTTTTCAATTATTTTCTACTTCTGAACTTGCCAGGCCTCATTTTCCAGTCCTTAGCTCTTGCCGTTTCTTTCTCTGCTAATCCAAGAGCCCTTCTGCGGCCCTTTATTTTCTCCCCATGAATGCACCACTTCAGTCTTAATCTTCAAGAAAAAGAGCCCATTTAATCACCTACTGTGACATGTATAATTGCATTTATTCACAGGTAACCACAAAACTATGTTTTCATTTGTAGAGCACAATTCCCTGCACCATTTGCAGAAGTACAGATTTTCTTGACATAGCTGCATCAATGCAAGAACAGAAACTACATTGGCAAAGCAATCCCAGTAAGGAGATTAAGTCCAATTCCAGAGCTTTACAGAAGTTTAGTACCATAGTTAGCCCTGTTCCCCTCTTCCAGCTTCCCCAGTAACAACATTATCTACTAAGAATGTAGAGCAACTCTTAGGTGAGGAGAAGGTCGCTTATTTAAATACCTACTTAGGAGAACAAAAACTTAAGGGAGGTTTAAGTCATCTAAATTTATGCACATAAATCTATAATGCATCTACACAATTTCTTTAATTAACTAAGTAAGCAAAACACACAAATTTGTTTGACAACACATATTTTCCATAGAAAGGTAATTGACTATCATTAATTCAGCTTTACAGCCCTGAATTCTTCTTTCAAATTAATTCAACTCCTCTACTATTATTCTAGAGTAGCTTTGTATCTACCTGACCTTGATTTCAACAGGAATACCATGTTTCTCCTTCTGAATGCCAGAACAACACAAGCTGAACTTTCTTCTTCCCCATTCAGCAAGGAATTACAAACCAACGCCTCTGGGAACTTAGCACTCCTGTAAAACATCCTCATTAGCTGTTGGATTACAAGGTATCCTTACTCTACAGAAGAACAAATTACCCTGCCTTCAAAGAGAAAACAAGAGCATTTACTGAAAAATCCTCTTGTTTACTCTACAGAAGAACAAATTACCCTGCCTTCAAAGAGAAAACAAGAGCATTTACTGAAAAATCCTCCTATTCTACAGCTTTACAAATGATCTGGAAACAAGTATATTAATTAATTATTCTATGATAGGGATTTTCCTGGTTCCAGTCAGTCATGCACTTTTTCGCAATATTTTAGATTTTTCATATCTATACTCTATATTTGTAACACATTCACAGTTGTGTTTAGACACTGTTTTCCAATTGTAGTTGTTGTCTTTGCTTTGTCACTACATTAGAACAGGCCTTCAGCCAGGACTACCCTCTTTCCTGATTGCCAAAAAGCCAGTATTTCTCCATGTAACAGTCTTCTCAGCAAGCTTTCAGCTTTTAGGTTTGTCTAAATACACTTGCCGCACCTACCGAACAGAGGATCGTCTCCACTGGAAAGTTAATTCTTTCAAAAATGAAACATTGAACACTGGGTCTATTCTCAGTTTGCCCTCTGCATCACAACTTGCCACTCTGGCAACAAATGGCTTCCAAATCCAGTAAGTTTGGTTTTTATAATAGAACACAAAGTAACATTTCCTGTGTTTGAAATTGGTGACGTTTTACCACTGGCTAGACTCCCAACACTATTCTTCCACTCATCTCAGATACATGCTTTGACAGCAATTATTCTATTTTTCTGGTTTAATTTGGTGGGTTGTGAAAGTAACATCTTTTGGGGTTTGTTAGCTGGCTCTCACATCCATGTGTTTACAGGTACTTTTACTGAAACTTCCCATTCCATTACCCTCAATGAAATTTTCCAAACATGATTTGCTACAACAATTATTCGACCTTCTGGTAAGCATTCTAATCAAACGATCACTTCTTTTCCTTGGTCACCACAAGTTAACTTAATCCATTTAATCCATTTCTATTCTGTCTCACTCAGTTGCTGAATTTGATTGTTCAAAAAGAAATAAAACTCACTCTGTGCTCTCAGACATACAATACTTTAGTGTTATTTCTGAATAAACCACATACTTCTTCTGTTCAACCACTGGGTTACACATTAACAAATGCTTCAGTTCCAGCAGAAGGACAAAGATCACTATTACGAACGGCTGTTCAGTGTTATTTCCTTCACCACTAAACAACTGATTTCACCATTGGCCATAGCGAAACAACACCCAGCTGCCCTCAACTAACATCCCTAGAAAAAATATGTGTGACATTTCTCCACCCCTTCCCATGGGCATCACCTATTGAACTCAAACCACCAAGTCTGACCACCTTAGAGATCACTACTCTGTTCTGGGAGTACTAACCTGCAATTTACCACTGAATTTCCAAGTATATAAATGCTCAGGAAAGGAAAGTGGGAATAGAGAAAGTTATAAATGCCAACTCCTACCAGAGCTTCAGAAATTGCATATGCAGACTTAGCCAGAAACATAAAAGTTCCATTTCCTTGCAGAACTTCCACCCAGAGTATAACTGGATCCATACTCTTTCATATGTATCATTCCAGCTGTAAATGGAACTACAGAACTAAATTTTTCCATACTAGTGGTGTCACCAACTTGTTTATAATAGATACTGAGCCTTAGCTCTTTTTTACTTAAACTTTTATACCTGTTGAAATACAGTAAGAATACACCACCAATTTAGAGACAATGTCTTTGCCTTTTTGATATCCCTGCATTCATTGTTTGAAATTATGTAATCCAACTTGCCTTTCTCTTCATGAACATACACAGACACCTGAGTAGATACCTTTTGCTTTATGTAATATGTAAGAGACACTGCAAATTATTTTCAAAGTCTTACCAACCACTCATAGTCTCTACAATGTATTGATAATTTACAAGATGCAAAAAGGTAATCACTCTGAGATTCACTGCTACCCTCTGTGTCTCTTCCCTTCTCTTAGCCAAAAGTACTTCTTCTAAACATTTTCTCATCTTTTGTCTGGTCAATTTAATTTTTATATGTCACCTGGAAACAGGAATCCAGAGCATTCCTTTCTACTTTTAAGTATGTAGTTCTATTGAAAAAGTATGACTGTCCAGTAACAATACTTTGTCTCAAAACTCAAAGATGCCCTAAGGTTTTTACCAGTTACACAATCACACACCTTAGCTAACAAATACAGAAGTACTTACTTTTCAAACACTTGAAAAGATCAAAGGGTAAAGCAAAAACAAGGTCCAAACCTTGTTGGAATGTCATCCTTCTAGTGGGGAACAAATATTCCTGAACAGCAAAACAGAAACAGGCTTGGTATAATTCCTTTCTGCTTTATAGGGATACTTTGAGAAGAGAGTAGATAGAGAATTTTGTAATTAGAGGAACGGAATATAAGTATGGTTTTCAGATTTTAGAAATACACATTTAAATTCACTGATTTCAAAATAAAAACCCAAAAACTGGGGGAAAAAAAGCTATCTTATGAGACCTTGCCTATTAAGGAGAAAAGATAGGATGGTGTGATTGCCAAGAATTTCTTCCACAACTTCCCTTTTCATCACCCTTTCTATTCTCCATTTCCAAACATCTCCTCTTTCAAAATTCCCGAGTTCCTGCATTTCAGCATTACCCAAGTGACACTACAAACTCTAGATATATCCTCTAGTTCTCAAAGTCTCAGACCATCTGGTATATTACCAAAGCAAGTGGAAAATACAGTAGTTACAGTCATTTTAAGAAATAAGAAGTACTAACTTAACCTCAAACACAGAACTAAATGTGCTACCAAGGCAAACACTATTTGTGCCTCATGTGCCTGACCATCCACAAGAAAGTTTAAATGTATAATAACTTATCAGCTGCATGACAGGTGCAGTTATTCTGCTCTCTTGACAATAATTCCTCTCCAAGCAGAAAACACTTTGTGGCAGTCCATCACATTCCCCCTCCCCTTCCTTAGTTACTGTCCACTATCATTCTTTCCCACTGGAGTCCTCTGAACTGTTAGAAGCAAATAAATCAGGAGCTGTCAGGCTCCTGCTGAAGCCTAGCTTAATGTCATGCTGGCCTACAACCAAAACTTCTATGCATTAGCTCATACAGTAACAATCATAACTGATACTAATAATGAAATAGCAGCAATCAGATTCAGGGAACAGACCAACGAGGAGTTTGAATGAGCTAAGCTTTACAGAAATATAAGGAACAAAAGGTGTGGACGTCTGTAACTGAGAGAAAGAAAAAAGCAAAAGACCGAAAATAGTGCTTGATGAGCCTGGAATATGGATAAAAACTGTTGGAAATACTCCACATGCTACAGCAAAGGCAACTTAAATGATAATTAACTTCTGACACAGCCTTGCCAATGGACCCTCAATACTGCATCTCTCAGGAACAGGTTAACACCAAGACAGAAAGCGGAATACTAAATCAATTTTTAAATATCTGATATACAGCCCTCCGACAAGGTCTACATACTTGAGATTAAAATTACCAAATACTTAATAATACAGAAAAATAAAAAAATTTTAGTAGTTACAGCTAAAAAATTAATCTCATCAAAACCAGAAATCAACTTAATGCTTACATGGAAAAATAGTTTCACAATTCACTCAATATGGCAAACTAGAAACTTGTTTATGGTTGTTAAAAGGAAACTAGTCATCAGGCAAGCCCACCATTACAATTATACTTGGATTAATTTTCTTGAACTGCATACATAAAGAAAATTAAATTTCAATACATCTGAATAGGTATGACTTTGGAAAACAGTGGCACAGAAATGAAACTACAGTGAAGCTACAATAACACAAAACAAACTTAACAAAAAATGGAGGAAATGTAAATTCAAACCTTGGTAATTTAACGGTTATGCTTAAAAATGAAATTGCAACAGGATATTTTTTCTTGTATCGATTCAAACTTAAGTCTTTTCTCTCAAGTGCCTGCAATTATTTAGTGTCTTCTACTGAAAATTATTAGAAAAATAATGCATGCCAGAGATGAGGTAAAACATATGTAATATGGACATTAAATGCTTTGTCTAACATCAGATTTTCAAGCTGGAAAACCTAGTCACAGCAAAACACAATTCAATGGTAAAATCTGTATGTTCTGTCTGCCTTGCTCAAAGAGATCTTACATTATTGGTCTCTTACTAATGAAAAATTGTATTAAGTTTTGAAAGTACTTTTATTACATACACATTAGTTTGGTATCTTACAATCAACAGTTCAAATTAATTCACTTGTTACATACTATCAAGACTTTTCTTTATTTCAAAAGTCAACAAGAAATCAAATGACCTTTCTCTCAGAAAGGTTTTTTTTTGGTCTGGAATACTACAAATAAAATTTTGCACTTTAACTTTTTGCAAAATCTTCCATCTTATGGTAACAGAGCCTCAGGAAAAACAAAACAAAGCAAAATAAAAAGCAACTCAACTGAAAGGAACAACATGAAATTGAAGAACATATCGATTATGTTCAGCTACAGAAAGGCACAGGATTTTTCAGTCCAGACCATTTCAGTGCAGATCTGGCAGTGTTACTGCTAACACCGCCAGGGACAGAAGAAAAATGTTTTATTAGGATATTTGCACTTCCTATGGATGCAGATGCACCACCTGAAGCAGTGGCACTAATGCAGATGACTCTGAGCTAGTAATACAATTCAGTCATTCTCAGCATGACTAATTACCCCAGGCAAAGAGTCATGTAATTTCTATTAATCAAATCAGCTCACTTACCCCTACAGAACAATGCACTGTGCTACACAGCTATATTGTTTTGAAGGACACTAGGAATTGCACAAGGCAGTCAACTGTAAGGCATCTAAGTCCCTAAGCAAAAGCACCATGAAAGAAACTTTTCCCTCCAGTTTGATGTGTGTTGATTCTTATGAGAAACTGTGCACAGAAATATTAGTATCAACAAATCTGTCTGCTCTGTGTACTAGCAGTGAAAGGCTTCACTGACACGATAGTAACCAAGTCCATCTTCACTTTAACAGCAGACAACACAAGATCTGGCTTGGCAATCACACACTGTAAATTATTGCTTGGAATAGAAAAAAATTAAGTTCATCACTGAACAGGATACAGGAAGAAGGCAGCAGTGAAAGAGAGCTGCCATAGTATCCATGGCAGGTGTTCAGACAGTTTACCATTGCAGGTTTAGTAACACTTGTGTACAGGTACGTATTTAATGTTACCTCAAAAACTGTAGCAGTTAAAATTAAACAGCTTTTAGACAACAACATTTAACCTGAGAACAAATATTACAGTCAGTCAATCCACAAGCACTTCAGAGTAAGTCTCTGTGTATTAGACCATTACTTATGCTATTTTAATACCCAATTAATATGGTACACTATGGAAACAATAGGTAAAGGTAATTCCACCTTGCAATAGATATGGCTAACTGGTATAAAATAAACTAGTGTGAATACTTACTACTAAAATAACAAATTAGAACTGTTGTCTCCTGAATACTAACTAGTAGTGCTTAATATTTTGATAAACATTGATAAAATATTTTGATATTCATTACTGATCCCAAATACTAAAAAACTTAGAGGAATAAGTTAACATCTTTCTTAAAAACAGTCAGACAGTTTGCCTGCTTTCCCAGCAAAGAAAAAAAAATTAGATACAGGACATTTAGATTCCCACAGTCAGTATTGCCTTCCTTTTCCTGCTCACTGCATTCTCCTAGACCAGACTGACATAATAGCTTTTGAGGGTCAGTTTTTGCAGCACTTAAGCAACACAATGAACTCTGTGAAGTTTATGTGAATGTCAGTCACAACCAGTAGAGAAGTAATCGTGTCAGAGGGATGAACTGAAGGTCTTTGAGGAGATTTATCTACTATTTCATCTGAAGGAGTGATAAGAAGAGGCTGAACTAAAGTGATGGCATGAATTTTCCAGCCACACTGTCCTAATAATATTCCAGGTGGTATCTGGGCACAGCTGCCCAACAAACCAACTTGTGAAGCACATTTTATATCATGCATTCCAATTTAAAGAAAAACAAAAAAGACCCCACCAAAACCAAAACAACAACAAACCCAAACACCCAGCCCCCACTAAAAACTTCCCTATACTACATCTTCTTTTAACAGATCTGCGGGAGGAGGGGAACATCTCTGAGAGAAACAAAGGATAGGCAGCAGGTCAGCTTATTCAGTCCTCCTGCTTGAAGGCAAAACCATCCCTATCTAATTGTCCCTGCTCATTGTAGGGGAGTTGAACTAGATGAGCTTTAAAGGTTCCTTCCAATCCAAGCTATTCCATGACTTCATGATTTTACTCATGGTACATGCTTTGTCTAAAACATTTTTTAAAAGGCTCCAAATACTGACTTCATAGTTCCCCTGAAAATATTACTGGCAGAAATCTTTCCTAACATTTTAGAAAAAAAAATTATTTGCTTCATTTCAGGCCCACTACTTGTTTCAATCACAGTGGATATGGAAAGCCATTTACTCCCTTCCCATTTGAAAAACTTCTATTTATCTGAAGAACATTACTCTGCCTCTCAGACCCCTCTTCTGCAAACCAGAGCCACACACTTTCAGTTCTTCCACCCACTGACCATTCTCGAGACCTTCAGCCATCATTGCTGCTGTACTTAGGATTGTCTCCAATTAAACTACATCTTCCTTCAATGAGGTGCCTCAAAAGGGACTTGATATTCTGTTTGAAGCATGAACAAAAGATTTGTTTCAAGTGCCTTGCACACAACACCCTTCCTCATAAAGGTCAGTACAAACTTCATTGCCAACAATGTCACACTGCTACAAAATAAATGAACAAGTGGCTTTCACTCAATTCGTGAGGAACTGTCAACCCTCTCTGCAGAACTGTTATCCATACAGCCACTTCTATTCCCACTGTTACCTACAACTATTTATTGTGAGGACTTAGCACTTGTCTGAAAGAGAAACAAAATCAGTTCAGCTAAGATGTATCTCCAATTCGCTAAGAATATCCTTCATTCTAATCCTGTTTCCCAACATACTTTCCATTCTTCTCTGCTTGATTGTTGGTTGTAAATTTAATAAGGATATATGCCATATTACATCACTCAAATCATTAACAAAAACACAAGCCAGCTGCAGGACACATTTTAACAACACCCCACTCGATATGTCACTGGGTAAGTGAAAAACAGATGAAGACTTTTGCAGTACAGCTTTCTCTAAAGTTCTGCATTCACTGCATGACATTTTCATCTGGATTCTATTGCTGATCCTGCTAGAGTGACATGGTGTCAAGAGCCCTATTTAAATCAGTGGTGTCAAGAGCCCTATTTAAATCAAACTACAAGACAGACATTGATCTCTCTAGTCCCAAGGCCTGTTATGCTGCCAACAAAGAAAATATGGTTGGTTAAACAGGATTAATTCTTGATAAATCTGTATCCTACTATATAATAGCATTTTTATATAGACTTCAACAAATAGCTTATTTCTTTTAGAGTTCCTTTGCTTAAGGAACTCAGGTTAGTTTGAATTGTCTAAAATAGGTGGCAGTAAGTTCTATTCTCAATAAAACAAGCTCACCATTAGATTCCGGAATCTAATCTCTCCCCCCAGGAATTCCCAAAGGTAACCACTAAGAACAATGAGATTACTCTGAAAACCATCTGAGTTACATCAGGATGAATATACATATTGCTGGTTTTAGCTGGGATAGAGTTAGTTTTCTACACAGTAGCTGATATGGGCTCTGTTTAGGATTTGTGCTGGAAAAGATAGCACAGCGATGTTTTTGTTATTGCTGAGCAGGATTTACACAGAGGCAAGGCCTTTTCTGCCTCTCACCCCACCCCACCGCAGTGAGGATGCTGTGGGTGCACAAGGAGTTGGGAGGAGACACCAGACAGCTGAGCCCAACAGACCCAAGGGATATCCCACCGCATATGGTGTCATACTCCACACATAAAGCTGGAGGCAGGAGGAGGAAGAGGGGGACATTCAGAGTGATGGCATTTGGGCACCCATGTGATGGAGTCATGTTTTCCTGGATATGGCTGAACACCTGCCTGCCTATGAGAAGTGGTGAATGAATTCCTTGTTCTCCTCTTCTTGCATGCATGGCTTTTGCTTTACCCATTAAACTGTCTTTATATCGACCCACGGGTTTTCTCACCTTACCCTTCCAATTCTCTCCCTCACCCCACCTCTGCTCAGGGATAAGCGAGCAAGAGGCTGCCTGGGCTTGGCTGCTGGCTGGGGTTAAACCACGGCAGGAACACAATACATATGTAGGGTTTTCTCTGTTTTAGCTGGACTTCAGTAACTGGCAATATTTTGCCATTTCTCTAGAATTATTTAACTTTAAAGTAAGGTCATAGTTCTATCTTCGCCCATCCTCTCTTAATTACATGGAAGGCAATATTGTCCTGGAATGACTTCTATATTCAAGATACCTGAAACTGTATTTCAATAGACTCCTTCTCCTTCATTTTATGGCTGGTGCAAGAGCCTGCCTTGAAATATTACATACTCACAAGGTCATTCAAGCAAACAGATTAACTTGCTGTGACTTAAATTATAATACAACCATATATAGAGGTGAGAAATTTAGTATCATTAGAAGTCTAGGCATGAATAATATGAATTTATATTTATATATATTATTTATATGAATAATGATTACATCATTTATAGGTATTTAACCAGGAAAAGACAGAAATCTGACAGATGGCATTAATCTGTCCATTCTTAAACTGGCCATTTGCTGTACAACTCAGAATTTTTTCATCTTCATCTGCTAAGTTACTGGCTGCTGTTAAAGAGTTATTTCTGTATACCCACATAGAAGACAGCAGATATTTTAATGCCTTCAGAATTTCTTCTATGAAAGGGAACTGTGTATAGTGTACCATTTTCTTGTCACATTCGATTGTTTAATCTTGCTTAGGTATGTTTCTTTTCCACTTTAGAAAATACTTGTATTTAAATATAACCAAGAAGCACAGTCAGGGCATATAATTCACTGCATTAGGCACTGTGTGACATCTGAATATTGTCACTTGTTTTACCTATCCATACACTGAATTGGATTGTATAATACAAAGAATCAGCACTAGATGAGTAGCTAATAGCTTATTCAATGGACTATCTCAACTCTATTTCTACTTAGCTGAAGAACCCAAAGTATGTTGGAAGGTAGAAGACTTGCAGAAGCCTGGGTTTCAATTTCATATATATATATATATACATACACACACACACAAATTACGTTTAATCTCTAAAATTACATAGGAAATCAAGTTTTTCTTCTTACTGTGCCACAGTGGGAAGTTAATTTCAAAGAATGTGAAACACCAATACGGAGGAATTTTAGATCTACTTTAGCTCTAAGTAGAGATCTCAGTCAAAATATTACCAAATGCTTTCAGAAAAAATTCCTAACATCATATACTGAAGCTGGAGTTCTGCAGACAACCAGCAACTGAAAGTGTCCAGAAAGTAAAACACTTCTCAGTAAAAGCTACTGTTTCTTGTAGTTCTTCTGATTGACTCATATTTCTATCTAATTCAAAGATTTTATACATTTACCATAGCTTTTCCCATCACTGCAAAATAAACTTCAAGACACAACTAAGTAAAAACTGTGCGTGAACTAACACAGATTTGCTGCAGGAATATATGTTAAATACATACACGTAAATGCACGTATTTGTGTCCCTCAAACAAACACACAGAGTGTAACAGTAGATAAAAGTAAAAGTTGCCACTTATCTCAAGATTTTACCAAGAATACCTTACAAGCAATGGAAGGTATATTATACTACAGAAAGCGCAAAGCTTTCACGATAACATCACAGTGCTGCTGATTTTGACAAAGTGGAAATTATACTGCACCACATGTACAACAGAAAGGTAATAAACAGTGGAAATACTTTTCTCCTTGGGTATTCAGAGGGGTATTCAGAAATACCTGGCTAAAAACGCAAATCAATATCCATCCTGGCCATGAAGCCCAATTCAAAAGCAAGCCTTCATGACACAGAGGTCCCTATCCAACACCAGACTTTCACATCACTCACGTCCACCATCTATTTATTACCATCAGATGCTGTAGGATTTCCTCAGCCCTCCCAGAGCTTTCATATCTCACCACCAAATTACCAGCACCCAGTGCCTGTTCCCCTTGCCTCCCACGCTCCTGACACCACAGAGCACTACACCGCATTTCCCATCTTTCTGAAGCACTGCATTTCCACAGCCTCATCCCAAGCCACCACATCCCGAGTGCTCTCCTGCCTCACACCACCACCACCCCCTGCGACAGATTTCCCACCCATACCAACGCTCTCCAAGTCCAGAAGCACAGCACAGCGCTTCCCTGTCCGTATCCCAGAACTCAGACTCCCTGCAACACTTCCCGCTGACTCCCACTGCAGTACCGTGCTGACTCCAGCCCCCGTGCGCTTTCCTCCCCTCGGAACAGAGCCACCCCACACCCAGCAGTCGCTGCCTCACCACACAGGACGGACACCTCCAATTCCGGGCGTTCCCACCCACTCATGCCTCCCGGCACGGCCAGAGGGAAGCAGTAAGAATTCAAACCAGCCATGGTGGGCAACAGAGGGTAACAAAGTCCAAAAGATGCGGGAGGGATGCAGATGGAGAGGTAACAGAAAAGAAGAAGATACCAGGAAATGAGAGGGAGAGAAAAACGACAGTAGACACGGTATTCTACCTGGCCATAAACCATCCAGAATGAAGGATTAAATTAAGGACCCCAAGACTTGGATACCGCCATGGACTGTAGGATCAAACCCAAAAGGGCTCCCTAAGGGGACACGTTTCCCTTCACTTTTAACAATAATTACTCAGACTTTGCTAAGCTTCAGGAAAAGACCAAGTATTTGAAAACAAGAAACTCAAAAGACTATGGCACTTTAACAAAAGGAAGTGCAAGCTCTTTTTTAAAGCGGTGGGGGAAAAAAGGAGGAAGGAGAGTAGTAACAGGCATTTTCTTTCAAAGAAATAAATCCTAAAAACTACACTAAACATCTCAGATTTTATCACTAAATTGTACTAATTTTTTTAATAGAATCCTGCACTCAAATTAATCACACAATACTTGTAATTCAGGTAGACAGCATTACTTAATATATCCTGAAGATGTAACAGAAGACCAAAATGGAAAGAAAATATAAAAAATCAGAATCAAATACTCTACCTGAGAATGCTACAATTGATGCTTAAGTGCTTCAATCAAACTGATAAACTAAATAAATGTATAAACTTTCTGTTTGCAACACAGCATCTGCCAGTTGTAAGACTAAGTCATTGGTAATAATTTCTTGATTACACAATATAAAAAGAGCAGTATTGACAAATACGCACAATAAACCTCAGGATGATTCTGAATGTTTGATAGTTCAGCCCTCCCACAACCTATTTTTGGAAGCTGAAATTTAAATACTATTAAATCAAAGGAGAAGCAGCTGGCAAGATACCATATACAACACCACCAACTGATCTCCAAGACTAATGGGATGCTCCTCACTGCATCCTGCAGCACAGTTTGGAACTTCCAAACCTAGCTCAAGTACAGAAAACACTCTAGCAGTGTAACATGAGCTTCATGAGAACTACCTCATCATTCTTCCTAGAAGCCAATAAAACAAAGCGTAAATTAGTCACTAGTGCAGCAGAATGCTTCCAGTATCTGAATTAGGTTAGGTATCTGTATATCACATCATCTATGGCTTTTGTAAAGGTAACAGGGTCAATATCTTTACAAAAGCCATAGGTTAGGTATCTGTATATCACATCATCTATGGCTTTTGTAAAGGTAACAGGGTCAATATCTTTACAAAAGCCATAGGTTAGGTATCTGTATATCACATCATCTATGGCTTTTGTAAAGGTAACAGGGTCAATATCTTTCTTTTAGGACATAAACTGTAATTTAAACTATGCCTTATCAGAGTGCAATGTCTCCCAAAAGCTAAATACATATCTGCTGCCTCTGAAGGTGTTTTATACAAACATAAAGCAGTAAGAAATTGCTTCGCAAAAAATTGTTGCCCAAAAGAGCACAAGTTATCACAGAATTTTCACATTATTAAATACCTGTATCTAGAGAAGTTGCATGAAAAAATGGAAAGTACTAGTAAGTTCTGTCCATACCATCTCTCAATCTAAAATGGAAAGCAGGCAGCAAAACCCACAGTAAAAAGTTTTGGGTGTTTCTTTGTTTTTTAAGTCAAACACTAGTGTGAGTCATGCGAGTGCAAGCTAAAAATGCATCTAAAAGTAACTAAGAAGGACTCACCAAGTTCATTGAGACTCTGAGCAGCTTTTGTTATCTCTCTGCTTCCTCCTTGTAGTTGTCCTTGAAGTCTCTTACTGAGATACAAAATGCGTATTATCCTCCGCAGCAAGTCACAGGCAGCCTGCAGGGAAATTGTGGCATTAGGGGATATTATCAGTACATTACAATCACATAATACTAGGCCCCAGGTGTGGAAATATCTTAACCAAAAAAGGAAATATGAATGTGAATAAAAACAAAGAACTTTAGAACACTGAAATCCCTTTTTTTTCAGAATTTTTGAATCTATGTTATATAGACAAAGACTTTCAAAAGCTGGTAATTACATTCATGGGGCTACTGAGATTATGCTGTCATTACCAGTGCAAAAAACAAAGGAAACTCAGAAACCCATGACAGATGCATGTCCTGTTTCTAATTAGAAGTGAGCTTTATTTTACCTCATCCATCTCTCCTTAATATTCCTCCCCTCTTTAAGCTTTAGTAGAGTTAAGAAATTGGCTTTGTGAATCAAATACTGATCCAAAATAAGCAAAATGGCAGCACTTCCTTCAGAAGACAATAAAACTTAAAGGCTAAATTGTTATTACAGATACTGACTCTTATGGTAGGAATATACGTAAAACCTAATTCTGAGCAAAATTTTCAGAAGGCCAGTCACCTTCATTCAGCCAACTACTGGTTCACATTCTTTCATATGCTTATTAACATACATAGCATTCTTGGTTAAAAATTAAGAATATGGACGTATACCTAAATTTTTAGGAAACATATTTATTAGCACCAAATTAGAAAAAAAAGACATTGCTGACATCTGCATCAAACATAATAGTTTCATAATTTGTCACTCAACTGAGACCTTGAAAGAGGTCTTTTCCTACACATTAAATAATAGAGACAGAGAAACAGTAAGAGTTACATCAAACATAGAGTTCCTCTTGGGTTGGAGTGGGTCATGGGGCTTAGGAGGTACGTTGCTACAGGACCAGCAAAATTCTGGAGTGGGTAACAACCAAACTAGAATTCAGAAATGTAACTCAGACTTCAGTACAGTCATAGGTACAGTCCAACATCTGCAATCAGGTTAACAAGAGCAGTAAGGGGGAAATTTGGAACAAGTCTGACATAGCAGTTTGGAGTTATTTTCTCTGGTACTGCAGGCAAAGTCTTCCGAAGTATTAACCTCATGGATAACCAAATTAACTTAAAATTACTTAAAAAAAATATTTAGCATCCAAAATACTTAGAACCTCTTTTTCAGACTCTAGTTAATTTATTGAAAAGTAATGTTAAAGTGCACATATGAAAACACACACAAGTTAATCACTTCAACCAATATTCACAGCAGAATGTACAACTTGGCAGTCTCTTCCTTATGCCAGCACAAACTAACAAATCCACAAATATTTATAGTTTAATTTTATTAAACATGTCAATAGAACAAAAAGGAAAGATTAGAAAAAACCCCACTGAGGCAAATCAGGGAGAGCCCAATTATTCTTGCTGCTTTAGGCTCTCTATAGCAGTCTGAAGTGCAAGTTTTCTAAGCATTCTATGACAACTAAACCACATGATTTCTATTACCCTTAGTGGGAACTAAGTGGGGCTTATCCTGCTTTGAGAGATTAATGTATTAATTTTTTATTAATGCATTTCTTTAATTAGAATAATCTTGATCCACATATCACTTTCATATCTGTGAACTAAACTTCTGCAAGATTAATCAAAAATAGCTTTTTATGCTTCACGAAATAAGAGGGCATAGGTATTACTACTCTGCTTTCAAATTTAATTACTCTCTAAGCCAATTTTATACCTCTGGCTAATGTTTCTCCCCAGGAACCCAACTTCTGTTATTTTCGGACCATCTTTACTTTACATGCCGAAAGAATATTTATTTTTCATTGAATTCTTGCTCATTATCTCCTGTCCCAAGAAACAATCTTCTAAAAGGATTATCAAACTGGGCAAGAGATGGGAAAAGCAACTTTTAGCTACAAGAGTGAAAAAAAAAAAGTTTTCATTTCTGGCCCTGTGCGTTAGGAGGAGAAAAATCCAAAGACACTGAAGATGCACTCTTTACTTCACATTGATTTCTACTGCATTGTACCCTTGACAAAGATTCTGTTTCACCCAAGCTTTTTCATTTATATTAGTTGTCCAACTTAAGAATTCCCATTCACTGTTAAAGAATGCAAAATATAAGGACCATGTAACAGAAATAAAGAACTGTATCTGATGCTGGAGTTGTTCATAGATGCCAGATCCTCTAACCTGACTACCTGCTTAACAGAAGTATGAATTAATTCAGGAAACATTCCCTTCCTGACTTGATCAAGTATACTTTTCTAACGGAGATGCTTTTGTCCAAGAAGGAACAAATTCTACTGTTCAAGCAAGAATAAATTTTGAAAAGGCCAGTGGCCCCAATTAGTCCAGGTCATTTTAAGTAAAACGAAAAATAAACCCCAATTTTTCTTGAGATTACATGTTAGTGCTCTCCTGAAATTTAAAACAACATATCAACAATAACAGAAATTATTGCTACTGGTAAATACTTTAAAGAGAGAATAACTGTAAAATACAGAATTATTATTTTTCAGTATGTTTTGAATGTTTCGCTATTACAAGGATTTTTATACACCAAGATATCTGAAATTAAGAGACCATGTAAAAACACTTAGACAGAGCTGCACAAAAAAAAACCCTCTGAAGGACCAACTCTCTGTCTACACATTTCAGCTGTTAATTACTCCCACTTAGCTTGTGATCAACTATGGAGAGAGTCAGAAGAGGACAGTATGATTTAAAGCAGGAAGTAAGTTTTCTGAGTCTGCTACTGCCTTGGGATGCCATGAAGCTCTAGGAGCAGAGTAAGACATAATATACACAAGCACATAGCAGAGATTTAGAAATCAGGACTAGATTTGAAGTTTAACAATGAACTTGCAGAGAGAATGTTTATGAAAAAGCCAGACTATATTAAAAACAATTAAGGATGGCAAAATCTAGCTTTATGCAAATCAAATATTCCTTCAGTTTGTGAGCAGTCCCACAGCAATCAATGTAGAAGTACTAAAATTACACAATCATGAGTACAAGAGGCACTGAAACATCACTCAGTTCAGCAAAACATACCTGTCAACCCTACAGATTTTGACAGAAGGCAACCTCCTTTACCAGCTATCTATCTTTTTCTACTTATTCTACCAATCATACGTCAGCTGATAAAATCAGTAAGTTTGAAAATGTCCCAAGCCACAAGTCTTGCATTTGGGAGCAATTTCATGTCCTAAGCCCTGCCATTGCCAGGAAGTAAACTGTTTGCTGTGCTGTTGCCCTTCCTTCCTCAACAAACAAGACACCCAGGTGAAGGCCACCTCTGCAGTGCATCTTGGGGAGGCTGGAGAGTTGACATTTCCTATTGACTCAATTCTCCATAAGCTCAGCTTCATTTCATAATTCAGGTGTCCTGACCCTCAACTTCTCCCACAGGTGTAGTGCAACACAAAGCACTCACCGTATATCTGCCACCACAGAAGGTGGGTTAGCAGCTCTTGTGCTGAGGATAGACTCTCACTGGCAGAGAATCTGGAATCATCATTCCTCTTTCTACACTGAAGCAAGGAAGAGTAGCCCAGCAGGCTCCCACTTACTCTGCACCTCTTTTTTGTGACTTACAGCGAGAAAAGTCAGATATTACAAATTCCCTGGCACAGCCTGAATAATGCTGACCCTGGATGGGTGCTGCTTTCACACCACAGGAAAATCCATGTAACCCTGCTACAGTCAAGAGGAAGCAAAGAGCACCCAAAAAACACTTCCTAAGTTCAGGGACACGTTCTTCTCATTCTTCTGCAGTTTGACTTTCTGTAAGGGCAGGGCAGAAACGATCTTCATTTTTAGCCCCAAATTCCCACAACCTTTTCCACGTACACAACATACATCAGAGAACAACAAAAAAATCTGTACCTAACCTGCCACATGGAAGTCACAGAACTTTTGCCCAGTGGCAGGAACAGTAACAGCTGGAGCTGAAAACAACAGTAGAAGCAGCTGGCCAAACTGGCTGAACAGAGTGTCAAAAGCTCCCTGCTGAACTTCACTACTACTGAAATAATGTAGAAAATAGAAGTTCAGCCAAGAGACAACTACAGCTGCTCCACCAGTCCCCAGACCAGAAAGTGCATGAGTCTGCAGCTTCATCTACTCTGCAATTGCAGTCACTTGCAGATGGCAATCTCCTTGAGTGTATATCCACAGCTCAAAATTCAGGTAGACTTGCAAAGACAAACAGTTCAAACAATAACTCATTAAACACTTGTGGGGTTGGAGTTGTGTTGCTTTTCAAACCATAAACTTAATACAATGCAGGTACATGACTCCTGAAGATCTATGGAATAGTTTCCAACTATTAACAAATTATCAGTGGAAGTGTTTGACACTTATCACATCATCCTTGTGATAAACTCTCTCCCACTGCTATCCTCTAACAGAGATCTTCATTCTTCTCTAGACTCCACTTATATTTAAAAGACAGGGACAACTATGCACCTGGTCTTACAAAACTCCAGAACCACAAATGGCTCCTTAAGTTGCATCTTGACTATTTTGAAAAAATTAATTCCCAACTTCTTTACTGTGGTGGGTTTGTG